>OY776123.1:78967452-78969952 GCA_963675135.1 Galeopsis tetrahit
TTCCTTTTATTTTTTCAACTCACTAATTGAGTTTTCTATTTTTTATGGCTTGGCTAGGTGGGATAGCCGAGCCATTTCCCTTTCTTTATGATACCAATATGATACCAATCTCGGCAAAACCAATAGAAACAAATCGATTCAATGAGCAAACTAAAGGAGAGAGAGGGATTCGAACCCTCAATAGTTCTTTGTTCAAAACTATACCGGTTTTCAAGACCGGGGCTATCAACCACTCAACCATCTCTCCGAAAGACAATTTTTATTTTATTCCTCCGAATAGAACATGGCCATAGGGGGGATACCACTACTATCTGTAGAAAGATCTAAGGTGTGAATCTACCGATCGATCTATGCATATATAGAATCCAGCATCCCCCGTTTGTGAAATAAAAAATAAAATTCCATTTCCCCCGACTCCATGTACGAATAGAATGGTCAAAGGCGTAGTAATAAATCTAATTGATTCGTGGTAAACTAAAATCCCTTGATGGTGTATTTTCTTACAATTTTTTGGCTGATAGAGGGATCAAATGGTATAGTTTATTTGTTGGTATCTTGGAGGATTAAAAAGATGACTCTTGTTTTCCAATTGGCTGTTTTTGCATTAATTGCTACTTCATCAATCTTATTGATTGGCGTACCTGTCGTATTTGCTTCTCCCGACGGTTGGTCAAGTAACAAAAATGTTGTATTTTCCGGTACATCATTATGGATTGGGTTAGTTTTTCTGGTGGGTATCCTTAATTCTCTCATCTCTTGAACCTATTTGTCCCAGATCCAAAACCAAAACGACCCCCCAAAAGAATAAAATGAAAAAAACTGAATTTTAAACTAGAGGGGGGTCAAACTTCTTGGATGAAAAAAATTCAATTAATGAGATTAATAAAATGATTGGAATAATTCTGAAGAGAGTCTCCGGCCCGATACTGCATAAATATGATACAGGTTATCATATATGTGTGGATATATTGTGTATCGCAAACAAAAATGCGGATATGGTCGAATGGTAAAATTTCTCTTTGCCAAGGAGAAGATGCGGGTTCGATTCCCGCTATCCGCCCAAGATAAAGTAATTTTTTGAATATGCTAAAGGGTTGGGTATAGTTGGTCGTGATAGTATAGTAAGTCTATCCCCCCTCCCCTCCCTACTCCCCCAAAAGAGGGGTAAGAGCCAAACCTAAAAATTTTGGATAAAATAAAAAAATGTTGCGGAGACAGGATTTGAACCCGTGACCTCAAGGTTATGAGCCTTGCAAGCTACCAAACTGCTCTACCCCGCGCTGAGGAGAAGAAGTAAAAACTAATAGACAAAGAAGGATTGAATGTGCCCCTCTACCATATCTGTACAAATAGAATAGTACATTTATACAGAATGGTAAAGAGGCCCTTTATGATCATCGACCATATAAAGAAAATGAAAGATTAATCCTTACCAACTTGATCTTGTTGCTCCCGGCAACAAACATGCATGAACCATTTCACGAAGTATGTGTCCGGATAGTCCAAAGTCTCGATAGTTAGCTCTCGGCCTTCTGGTCGAAAAACAACGGCGATGAAGGCGTGTAGGTGCACTATTTCGTGGTGGGGATTGTAACTTTCCATAAATTTCCCATTTGTCACTCAATGATGGAACTTTACTTATTTCTTTTTTTGAGGATCGACGAATCAAATGATATTTCTGTTCCAATTTTTGCCTCTTCTTCTCCCTCTGAATCAAACTTTTCCTTGCCATAATGGTTCAGGTCCTATTAGTATCCATGATACAAGTCAAATCCTAGATGTAGAAATAAAATAGAAGAAGACAGGCCTTCTCCCCATCGAACAAAATGAGATTATCGCGGATATAACACATTAAAAAATTAGCCAAATTTTCCTGACGTAGAAGCAATCAAGAAAGCTGCATAAGTGAATATATAACCTACAGAAAAATGGGCTAACCCAACAAATCTTGCTTGCACAATGGAAAGGGCCACAGGTTTATCTCTCCATCGAATCAAATTGGCCAAAGGTGTGCGTTCATGAGCCCATGCTAAAGTTTCAATCAATTCCTGCCAATATCCACGCCAGGAGATTAAGAACATAAATCCAGTAGCCCAAACAAGATGTCCAAATAAGAACATCCACGCCCAGACAGATAAACTATTCATACCAAAAGGGTTATATCCATTGATAAGTTGGGAAGAGTTTAACCACAAATAATCTCTTAACCAGCCCATCAAATAAGTAGAAGATTCATTAAACTGTGAAACGTTACCCTGCCATAATGTGATATGCTTCCAATGCCAATAAAAAGTAACCCATCCAATAGTATTTAACATCCAAAAAACTGCCAAATAAAATGCGTCCCATGCCGAAATATCACAAGTACCCCCTCGTCCAGGACCATCGCACGGAAAACTATAACCAAAATCTTTTTTATCTGGCATTAACTTGGAACCGCGTGCATCTAAAACACCTTTTACTAAGATCAATGTAGTTGTATGTAAACCCAGAGCAATAG
>OY776123.1:78979952-78982452 GCA_963675135.1 Galeopsis tetrahit
TTGAATCTGGATCATAATACATACTTTTCTCTATCTTAGCGAGAGATACCCCATCTATTTTATAGATGGGTAGAGTTTCTTAAATTCTTAAATAAATAAAATGAAATTCGATTTTCTCTTTTTTTTCTTTCGTGCAAAAAGAATGTTAATACTTTATACATATTTCCTATTTGAAAGGTTCAATTAGTTGGTTGAAAGAACAAAAAGTCAAAGTTGAAATAGACGAGATTCGGCTCAGATACAAAAAAATAAATAGATTTGGATACCCTTTCATTTCTTAGTATTTTCGTCTCTATTCGATTTCCTAATTCGTCTCGACATGACTTTCTACAACCGTTCTAAGCAATAGGTGCAGTACAAGGTTCATGACGCAGAACTCGTTTGATTCATTCTATTGGTTTGGATCATACGAAACAAGTATCTTCCCAATCAATCTAAGAATCCCAACAAATCCCCAATTCAACCTTTTTTGTTAGCCTATCCAAAATTCCCTAATACAAATACAAAAGAGACCTCAATTATTCTAGTTAATGAACAGAAAGCCAATCCTCGAATCTCTGAAATTTTATAAGCGGAAATGACTTTCTTATCCTTCAATGAGCATCTTGTATTTCATAAAAATTAGGGGCAATATAATCCTTACGTAAGGGCCATCCTATCCAACTTTCAGGCATTAAGATACGTTTCAGGCGCGGATGATTATCATAAGAGATTCCCAACATATCATAAGATTCTCGTTCTTGAAAATCCACGCTTTTCCAAACCCAGAAAACAGACGGAATTCTAGGATTCCTCCTTGAGGCAAACACTTTTATGCATACCTCTTCTGGTTGATCCACACCATACTCTATTCTGGTAAGATGATAGACACTAGCTAACAGTCCGCCGGGTGCTACATCATAGGCACATTGGGAGCGTAGATAATTGTAACCATATACATATAAAATGACAGCAATGGAGTGCCAATCCTCGGGCTTTATTTGTAAAGTCTCTATTCCTTGATAATCAAAGCCCAAAGATCTATGAATTATCCCATGCTTGACTAACCAAGCAGACAAACGACCCTGCATCTTTTTTATCTCCCACATTTTTATTTAGAATATTTCACATTCTCGATCAAATTAATGAAGATTGACCCGCTGCTTGTTATTCTGTACAAAGGAGTCCTGTCTAATTCACCAATTCATGAGAAGATACTGAACTTTTATATTCGAAAAAGTTTTCAGTAGGGATCTCTGAAGTAGATGGTGGTTGATAGAGGAATCTTTGATCATAATTTCGAGTATTCATACTGCGTCCAACATGAAACTTGTGATTAGTCGTAAAACACCGATTTGCTTGTTGAGACCTAATTCTATTTTCATAGATTTCTCGAGATATTTTCTTACGAAGTTTTGTTATAGCATCGATAACCGCTTCCGGTTTAGGGGGACAGCCTGGCAAATAGACATCCACAGGAATTAGTTTATCGACTCCCCGAACAGTACTATAAGAATCGGTACTGAACATCCCTCCTGTAATTGTACACGCTCCCATAGCAATAACATATTTGGGGTCAGGCATTTGCTCATATAATCTCACTAAGGAGGGGGCCATTTTCATTGTGACTGTTCCGGCTGTTAAAATGAGATCCGCTTGTCTAGGACTCGATCTTGGTACTAGTCCATAACGATCAAAGTCAAACCGTGATCCTATTAGTGAAGCAAATTCAATAAAACAACAACTGGTACCATAGAGAAGCGGCCATAAACTAGAGAGTCTTGACCAATTTGAAAGATCATTTAATGTAGTTGAAATAACTGAAATTTCGGCTGTTCGATTAAGTAAAGGAAACTCAATGGAATTCATAACTTTTTCAATCTTTTTTCCCCCTTTCTTTTTATTGTCTGAATATTCAGGAGCTAAGACCATTCCAATGCCCCCTTTCGCCATGCATAAACTAAACCAACAATTAAGATAAGCACGAAAATTAAAGCTTCTATAAATACGGATACGCCCAATACATCGAAACTCATTGCCCATGGATAAAGAAAAACCGTTTCAACATCAAAAACAACAAAAACTAGAGCAAACATATAATAACGGATTCGAAATTGTAACCAAGCATCGCCCATCGGTTCTATACCCGATTCATAACTAGAAAGTTTCTCCGGCCCTTTCCTAATCGGGGCTAAAATCCCGGAAATAAAAAATTCCAAAATAGGAATAAGACTTGATATTATTAGAAATGCCCAAAAAATATCATATTCGTAAAGCAAAAACATAGACGCACTCCTATGAACGTGGAAATTATGCCGGATTGGTTGATTCGAATTGAATTTGTAAAGTCATCCATAACTGGTTGATCCAAATAAAATGAATTCTTGTTTTGACCAAATCTTCTAGTCTCCTTTGATTATTGCGGGGCATATCTCATTTCAAGATTTATCGACTGACTTGACCGGGATCCTATTTCCAGTCTATTAAATTTTTTTATTTCAATTTTATTTAATTGCTTTAG
>OY776123.1:78987452-79014952 GCA_963675135.1 Galeopsis tetrahit
TGCTTATATTAAAACTTTCCAAGGCCCGCCTCATGGGATCCAAGTTGAGAGAGATAAATTGAACAAATATGGTCGTCCCCTGTTGGGATGTACTATTAAACCGAAATTGGGGTTATCTGCTAAAAACTATGGTAGAGCAGTTTATGAATGTCTTCGCGGTGGACTTGATTTTACCAAAGATGATGAAAACGTGAACTCCCAGCCATTTATGCGTTGGAGAGATCGCTTCTTATTTTGTGCCGAAGCAATTTATAAAGCACAGGCTGAAACAGGTGAAATCAAAGGGCATTATTTGAATGCTACTGCGGGTACATGCGAAGAAATGATGAAAAGGGCTGTATTTGCTAGAGAATTGGGCGTTCCTATCGTAATGCATGACTACTTAACAGGAGGATTCACTGCAAATACTAGCTTGTCTCATTATTGCCGAGATAATGGCTTACTTCTTCACATTCACCGTGCAATGCATGCAGTTATTGATAGACAGAAGAATCATGGTATGCACTTCCGTGTACTAGCTAAAGCGCTACGTCTGTCCGGTGGAGATCATATTCACGCCGGTACCGTAGTAGGTAAACTTGAAGGAGAAAGAGAAATTACTTTAGGCTTTGTTGATTTACTGCGTGATGAGTTTATTGAAAAAGATCGAAGTCACGGTATTTATTTCACTCAGGATTGGGTCTCTCTACCAGGTGTTATTCCTGTGGCTTCAGGGGGTATTCACGTTTGGCATATGCCTGCTCTGACCGAGATCTTTGGGGATGATTCCGTACTACAGTTCGGCGGAGGAACTTTAGGACACCCTTGGGGTAATGCGCCAGGTGATGTAGCTAACTGAGTCGCTCTAGAAGCATGTGTACAAGCTCGTAATGAAGGACGTGATCTTGCTGCTGAGGGTAATGCAATTATCCGCGAGGCTTGCAAATGGAGTCCTGAACTAGCTGCCGCTTGTGAGGTATGGAAAGAGATCAAATTTGAATTTAAACCAGTGGATACTTTGGATGAGGAAAAGAAAAACTAATTACTCTCCGTTCTCTTAATTGAATTGCAATTAAACTCGGCCCAATCTTTTACTAAAAGGATTGAGCCGAATACAAAGATTCTATATGCATGTATTTTGGATAAATACATATATCTCTGGATATAGAAATAGAAATCTAAGACTCAAATTTTTCTATTGTTATCTTGGATCCACAATTAAACCCATGGATCCTAAGGATTGGTATATTCTTTTATATATCTTGTAGTTTCCCTGAATCAAGCGAAGTATCACAAATCTTTCGACCCATCCTGTATATTGTCTTTTTCGTTCCGTGTTGGAATACAACCTTAATTAATTATTTGTTATTAGTTAGTTATTAGACGAGATTTTGCGAAAAATATTTGTTCTAGGAGAGAAAAAAGATTTCTTTTTTTTGTTCGATGCGAAGACAGAGGAAAAACCACCTTTTATCATTATATGAAATTTAGAATAAAAGGGGATTCCATCCTATTCATATATATTGAAGTCTTACTGTAGTGAAGTCTTACCCCTGAATTCCCACAAAAGAGAATTCTTTTTCACACTTCCTATTAGTAGTAATTGAATTTCTATGTTTAGTTTGATAGCAAATAAGATATTCAAATAAAAATAAAGAATTGTGGATCGAATGACTATTCATCTATTGTATTTTTTATACAAATAGGGGGCAAGAAAACTCTATGGAAAGGTGTTGGTTTAATTCGATGGTCTTTAAGAAAGAGTTAGGGCGCGGGTATGGGATAAAGAAATTAACGGACAATCTTGGTCCTATGGAAAATACTAGTCAAAGCGAAGATCCGAATAGAAAAGGTAGGGCTAAAAACATTCGTGGTTGGAGCGGTCGTGACAATTCTAGTTACAGTAATGTCGATCCTTTATTTGGCGCCAAAGACATTCGGAATTTCATCTCCGATGATACTTTTTTAGTTAGGGATAGTAATGGAGACAGTTATTCTATCTATTTTGATATTGAAAATCATATTTTTGAGATTGACAACGATCATTCTTTTCGGAGTGAACTGGAAAGTTCTTTTTCAAGTTATCGCAATTCGAATTATATGAATAATGGATCTACGAATGAAGATTCCTTATACACTCGTTACATGTACGATACTCAATCTAGTTGGAATAATCATATTACTAGTTGCATTGACAGTTATCTTCAGTCTCAAATCTGTATTGATACGCCCGCTGTAAGTGATAGCAGTGACAGTTACATTTCTAGGTGCGTTTTTCAGAAACGTAAAACTAGTAGTGAACCCCGTATACGAACCCGCGCGAAAAGTAGTGATTTAACTCTAAGAGCTAGCGATCTCAATGCAACTAAAAAATACAAGCAGTTGTGGATTCAATGCGAAAATTGTTATGGATTAAATTATAAGAAACTTTTGAAATCACAAATTAATATTTGTGAACAATGTGGATATCATTTGAAAATGAGCAGTTCAGAAAGAATCGAAGTTTCGATCGACCCCGGTACTTGGGATCCTATGGATGAAGACATGGTCTCTGGGGATCCCATTGGATTTCATTCGGAGGAGGCGACTTATAAAAATCGTATTGATTTTTATCAAAGAAAGATAGGATTAACCGAGGCTGTTCAAACAGGCGTAGGTCAACTAAATGGTATTCCCGTAGCAATTGGGGTTATGGATTTTCAATTTATGGGGGGTAGTATGGGATCCGTAGTCGGGGAGAAAATAACCCGTTTGATTGAGTACGCTACCAATCAATTTATACCTCTTATTATAGTGTGCGCTTCGGGGGGGGGGGGGGGGCGCATGCAAGAAGGAAGTTTGAGCTTGATGCAAATGGCTAAAATATCGTCCGCCTTATATGATTACCAATCAAATAAAAAGTTATTGTATGTATCAATCCTTACATCTCCTACTACCGGTGGGGTAACAGCTAGTTTTGGTATGTTGGGAGATATTATTATTGCCGAACCAAATTCCTACATTGCATTTGCGGGTAAAAGGGTAATTGAACAAACATTGAATAAAACGATACCCGAGGGTTCACAAGCTTCGGAATATTTATTCCAGAAGGGCTTATTTGACCTAATCGAACCACGTAATCTTTTAAAAAGTGTTCTGAGTGAGTTATTTAAGCTCCACGCCTTCTTTCCCTTGAATGCCAATTCAATGCACTAGGTTCAATTATTTGATTTGTAGCAAACAAGTAGTTTCCTTATCGGAATCAAAGTAACTAAGAATGAAGTTTTCTTTGGTGACCTAAGATCTAATTGTAGAAAGAATCCAAAGTTGCGGATAACTCTTTTTTTTTTTTTACCTAGATTCCAGATTACTAATTAAGAAGTCTCTATCAACAAGATAAAAACACGAGTTCTTCCTTTCGTGAAATTAGGAAAATAAAACGAATTTTGTCTTACGTATAGAATGAAATTCAAATATAGAAAAAAATAGAAAAATGCTTTTGTATCTTTCTTCATCCCCCGAAAATCCTATTTTCACTAAAAATCCCGGTTGTGCCACATTCTAATGAATCTTTCGAGAATTTGTAAGAAACTCTTATTAATATGAAATTCGAAGACAAGAACAAAACACAAAGAAATGCAGAAAACTAATCAAATGGATTATCATATGTATCTTTCATGTAGATAGACGAATAAGTGCATTTTGGGGGTTCTACATTCCTTGGACTTATTCTATATACTCAATTAGATACTTATATCTGTAATAAGAATTTTCAAATTGAATTAATTAATAATAACTACGAATTCATACTAATTACAATTATTAATTATAATTAGCACAAATAAAAAATATGATATTAAAAAAAAATAAGAAAAGGTACAAATAGTAAATCGAGGTACCCATTTTATGACAACTTCCCAATTTCCCTCTATTTTTGTGCCTTTAGTAGGCCTAGTATTTCCGGCAATTGCAATGGCTTCTTTATTTCTTCATGTTCAAAAAAACAAGATTGTTTAGATCTAAGGGGACCCAATCTCATCCGTTTTTTTGAAACTTAGACTTGTAGCATAACACATATATTTATTTCGGGAAATCTGGATACCCAAAATGTAAAGTTGGTGGATCTATATGTATATTGGGATCATAGGAAGGGTGTGTTATTATTTTAGATCTAACCAATTTTAGGAATTACTCCTAAAGGTTCCCATCAAACTAGTGCTAGTTCACATTAAACTAGTGCTAGTTGATGAAAGTTCATTTGGAAACAAAAAAAGTAAAGTCAAAACCATTTAGGGTATTCTCTCAATTCCAATAAAATGCAATCGGATCAAGTATGAGTTGGCGATCAGAACATATATGGATAGAACTTATAACGGGGTCTCGAAAACTAAGTAATTTTTGCTGGGCGCTTGTCGTTTTTTTAGGTTCATTAGGATTCTTATTGGTTGGAACTTCCAGTTATCTTGGTAGAAATTTGATATCTTTTGTTCCATCTCAGCAAATCGTTTTTTTTCCACAAGGGATCGTGATGTCTTTCTACGGGATCGCGGGTCTCTTTATTAGTTCCTATTTGTGGTGCACAATTTCCTGGAATGTAGGTAGTGGTTATGATCAATTCGATAGAAAGGAAGGAATGGTGTGTATTTTTAGGTGGGGATTTCCTGGAAAAAATCGTCGCATATTCCTCCGATTCCGTATAAAAGATATTCAATCCGTTAGAATAGAAGTTAAAGAGGGTATTTATGCTCGCCGTATCCTTTATATGGACATCAGAGGCCGGGGAGCTATTCCATTGACCCGTACTGATGAGAATTTGACTTCACGAGAAATTGAACAAAAAGCCGCGGAATTGGCCTATTTCTTGCGCGTACCAATTGAAGTCTTTTGAGAAAAGGATTGGGCTGAAGAACGAGTGCTTTCTCCGCAGGAGCGAAAAAGACAAGATTCCTGTTTTTTTCTATAACTAATTGATACTTTAGATAGATGCAGATAAATCATATCTTGTAACTTCTTTTTGTCAATCGACTTTTTGATCATCACAATACCTTTCTCTCAATTATTCTATATTTTGTATTATTTCTTCAGTCGAATTCGAAGTGGAGTCCTAGTCTATTTCTGTATTCTTTCTAGATTAAAAAAAAATCACAAAGAAAATATATTCATAGGTTTGATACCTTGTCTAGAACTCATGTTTGGTTTGAAAAAAATATTGGATCACATAGAGTCGACAAATGAAGTGGGTTAATTAAAAATTCACAGGTGAAAAATGGCAAAAAAGAAAGCATTCACTCCTCTTTTGTATCTTGCATCTATAGTATTTCTGCCCTGGTGGATTTCTCTCTCATTTACTAAAAGTGTGGAATCTTGGGTTACTAATTGGTCGAATACGGGTCAATCCGAATTTTTTTTGAATGATATGCAAGACAAAAGTATTCTAGAAAAGTTCATAGAATTAGAGGAAATCCTCTTCTTGGAAGAAATGATCAAGGAATACTCGGAGACACATCTACAAAAGTTTCCTATAGAAATCCACAAAGAAACGATCCAATTGATCAAGATACACAATGAGGATCGTATCCATACGATTTTGCACTTCTCAACAAATCTAATCTGTTTTGTTATTCTAAGTGGTTATTCTATTTTAGGTAATCAAAAACTTGTTATTCTTAACTCTTGGACTCAAGAATTCCTATATAACTTAAGTGATACAGTCAAAGCTTTTTTGATTCTTTTATTAACCGATTTATGTATCGGATTTCATTTAACCCATGGTTGGGAACTAATGATTGGTTCTATCTACAAAGATTTTGGGTTTGGTCATAATGATCAAATTATATCTGGTCTTGTTTCCACTTTTCCAGTGATTCTCGATACTATTTTCAAATATTGGATTTTTCGTTATTTAAATCGTGTATCTCCGTCACTTGTAGTTATTTATCATTCAATGAATGATTGATAAACGATCCGCCGATATTAATCCAAGTAGAATGTTTCTTACTTTGTATTTGTACATAAGTATTAAAAACAAGGGATTTTCATACTATTTTCATAGTATACTTATACTATAGTATTCTAGTAAAATGATTCCAATAAATAGCAGAATCGTGGACAGGGAACTATACTAGCGACCTGCCCAATTTATTGTAGAAATTTTCGGATCAATGATTAGACCATGCAAACTAGAAAGACTTTTTCTTGAATAAAGGAACATATTACTCGATCTATTTCCGTATCGCTCATGATATATATCATAACTCGGACATCCATTTCAAGTGCATATCCTATTTTTGCGCAGCAGGGTTATGAAAATCCACGAGAAGCGACTGGGCGTATTGTATGTGCCAACTGCCATTTAGCTAATAAGCCCGTGGATATTGAGGTTCCACAGACGGTACTCCCTGATACTGTATTTGAAGCAGTTGTTCGAATTCCTTATGATAAGCAAGTGAAACAAGTTCTTGCTAATGGTAAGAAAGGGGGTTTTAATGTGGGGGCTGTTCTTATTTTACCGGAGGGGTTTGAATTAGCTCCTCCCGATCGTATTTCTCCCGAGATGAAAGAAAAGATAGGCAATTTGTCTTTTCAGAGCTATCGCCCTAATAAACAAAATATTCTTGTGATAGGGCCTGTCCCCGGTCAGAAATATAGTGAAATCACCTTTCTTATTCTTTCCCCCGACCCCGCTACTAAGAAAGATGTTCACTTCCTAAAATATCCTATATACGTAGGGGGGAATAGGGGAAGGGGCCAGATTTATCCCGACGGAAGCAAGAGTAACAATACAGTTTATAATGCTACAGGAGCGGGCATAGTAAGTAAAATCATACGAAAAGAAAAAGGGGGGTATGAAATAACCATAACAGATCCATCGGATGGACGTGAAGTGGTTGATATTATCCCTCCGGGACCAGAAGTTCTTGTTTCAGAGGGTGAATCCATCAAATTTGATCAACCATTAACGAGTAATCCTAATGTGGGTGGATTTGGTCAGGGAGATGCCGAAATAGTACTTCAAGATCCATTACGTGTCCAAGGTCTTTTGGTCTTCTTGGCATCTGTTATTTTGGCCCAAATTTTTTTGGTTCTTAAAAAGAAACAGTTCGAGAAGGTTCAATTGGCCGAAATGAATTTCTAGACTCGCGGATTTATGGACATCAGGTTCGTAAAAAGAACAAAATTTTTGTTTTCAATTATGTATGATCAAAAAAATCAATTCTAAAAAACCTTGTATTTACCTGCTCTTTTGCTACGATCTTCGGGGAATCGAATCCCTTGTACCCCATTCCTAGTCATAATAGGTCTATTTTTGTTTGAAGAAGACTATTTTATTTGACTTTATAACTTTACCAACCCCTTCTTTGTTTTTTTTAGCCAACTTGAATTGATAGGACTATGTTACTGTTGCCAGATTTCAATGTCATAAAACAGATCCATTTTATTCTATTTGAAATAGAATAAAATGGGGATAGATATAAGTAGGCGGGTAATAGAACGGACTTAAAATGCGTGGGACAAAGAATTCTAGGAGACATTATTTGTCTTCCTAGTCTTCGACACAAGAAAGGAAATTTTTGATCTACACCCCTTTCTTGTGTCGAAAGAGTAATGGTTTTTGATCCTGTTCGTCAAATCGTAAAAAATGCCTAGTCTTGGTTTCGGGTTTCCAGGTGTATCCGAACTTTTTTTCTATTTATTACGTACAAGAAAATCGAAATTCAAATAAATAGAAAATTTTAAAATGAAAATAAAGTAGTGGACAAAAAAAAAAAGAAAACTTATTCAATGAACTTTCCATTTTTCTGAGATATTCAAAAAATAGGGTAAGAGTTAAGAGTATAGAAAGTATTTGTACGATATCTAATCTACAGAAACATATATATAATCCAGGAAATTGGGCGATTCCCCCTTTGTTCTAAGTACCCATAGATACTATCAAGATCGAGGAAGAGGTGTTCTGAATCAATCAATGAAGTTCCTTTTTCAAAAGCATCATCAGAAAAAGGAGAATGGAGTTTTTTGAACCAGCAGAAAAAGAAATCCACTTTGTCAGTTAGATGAAAAAAAAGACTCTGCTTATTAAGAACCCAACGGGGCCTTTCCCCTCGAATCAGACAAACTAAAGAAGGGAATCCCGTTGAGTTCCTACGCTTTCATGTCTACAACTCCATTCATCCGATTACTACAGGGATGAACCTAATCCGGAATATGAACCAAAAAGAAAATACCTATTAAACCGATCACAAGAATACCGGTTACAGTACCTATTATCCAAAGAGGAATCCTTCCAGTAGTATCGGCCATTTACTCCGTGTCCCTCCAATTTATTTCATCAAGTGGTCATGCTAGAGACATAAACAGTCGTGGATAATTATGAGATGAGATCCTTCCGAATGGGCTAAGAGAATGCCTAGAATTATTATTTCTTTTCTTTCATTTTCCTAATTGAAGAAATAATTGGAAAATAAAACAGCAAGTACAAAAATGAGTAATAACCCCCAGTAGAGACTGGTACGATTCAATTCAACATTTTGTTCATTCGGGTTTGATTGTGTCATAGCTCTATAATTCGGAATTAGGTTTATCGTTGGATGAACTGCATTGCTGATATTGACCCCAAAAAAAAGACGGTAGGTACAGCTAGGCCGTGAACAGCCAACCAGCGTACTGTAAAAATTGGATAGGTTCGATCTATAGTCATTTGATTAGGGCCTCCTAAAACGATCTACTAAATTCATCGAGTTGTTCCAAAGAATCAAAACGGCCAGTTATTAATGGAATTCCTTGTCGGCTCTCTGTGAAATACTCATTTGGCCGAGGGCTTCCAAACACATCGTAAGCTAAACCGGTACTGACGAATAACCAACCCGCAATGAATAGGGAAGGTATAGTAATGCTATGAATGACCCAATATCGAATACTGGTAATAATATCAGCAAAAGAACGTTCTCCTGTGCTTCCAGACATGTTCAGCTCCACATATTCTTGTACAGTCAAAGGGGATCGATTCCGTAAAAGATGAGATCAGTAAAAGGCAATCACTGAAATGGGATCTTTGTAGGATCGTCAATATTGTACCAAGGGCATCTTTAGAGTACCGAATCAGTATAGCTATCCTTCTTCTGACACAGCAATGCAATTTGAATCAGTATCGAAAGGAAATGCTAAAGAATTTATTTATTTCTTTCCTTTACCTGTTGATGTAAAATGGTGCTATATTTAAGAAAAAATTCTTACAATGAAAAAGAGTCTCCTATTTCCACAATTCAATTTAAGTAGATGCGAGATCTAGAAATTTTCTTAAATTTCCTTTTCATGGTTGTATAGACAGTTTTTTGTTTGAACCCCCCCTTTTTTCATTTTCAGGAATTGGTTAATCGTCCAGTAACAAATACGAGTAGTATATCCTATTCGATGAAAGAAAGCGAAGAAAGAAGAAAATGAAAATAATTGGAATCAATAGTTGTAATGAATTGTTGGATTGGATCTCAATCCAAATTTTGATCTAGCTACAAGGATCATACTTTATTTTAAAATATCGAACAAAAAAGAGTATTCCATTAAAAAAAAATGGAAACTTAGGTAAATGCTTTAGAAACATATGTATAAAAATAACATATTTCATTTAGCCCCTTAATGCTTACTATAACTAGTTATTTCGGTTTTCTACTAGTGGCTTTAACTATAACTTCAGTTCTCTTTATTGGTCTGAGCAAGATACGACTTATTTAAAATTTCTATTTGAAAGAAACAATTCAGAAAGTAAATCCTTCTGTGAAATTAGGTCTATTTTTTAGTTAGTTACCACGCTAATTGTCCATTTTTGGTCATTGAGATTCGCGTCAATTCGGATTAATATTTAGGTATAGATATTACCTTTTTTTTTTCTCCTTTTCAAAAAATTGAAATGATTGAAGTTTTTCTATTTGGAATCGTGTTAGGTCTAATTCCTATTACTTTGGCTGGATTATTCGTAACTGCATATTTACAATACAGGCGTGGTGATCAGTTGGACCTTTGATTAATTAACATTTCGAATTTTAATTGGCCTCTTCCTTTATTTAATCCACAGGAGGTCCAATTTGAATTGTTGTCCAAGTGACTGCTGAATCCATTTCAGTCTAATTCGACTCATGAAGAAAAAATCACGCTCTGTAGGATTTGAACCTACGACATCGGGTTTTGGAGACCCGCGTTCTACCGAACTGAACTAAGAGCGCTTTCTTATAAGAATAGAAAAGAATGTAAACATAAAAAAAGGATTCTTTTTTTAACACTAATCCATTTTATATACATATATTCTATAGTTTCATAAAAATGAATGATTCCGTGCAATTTGAATCGATCTCGATCGATTCCTCGTTACTGCTCAAAGAAGCAGTAATAGGTAGGGATGACAGGATTTGAACCCGTGACATTTTGTACCCAAAACAAACGCTCTACCAAGCTGCGCTACATCCCTTCAATTGTCCTACAGTGTCATTGTAGAGAATTCCTGTCTTGTTTTCCACACCCCTATTTCCTGCATTGAGAAACAAAAATTTTCTACCCATTTCTTCTTTTTGGTCTCATTTAACATATAATAAGAAGGGGAAAGTCTTATAGAGTGTTTTACAATTCAATTGGAATTGAAGATTTCGTGTACAACTATAAGTGCCCCTTAACTACATACGCATCTGATCATATATGCATTATCTTTTTATGTATTATAATAAAAAAAAATGGAGGTTTTTCAATGCGAGATCTAAAACATATCTCTCCGCGGCCCCAGTACTAAGTACGCTATGGTTCGGGGCTTTAGCAGGTCTATTGATAGAGATTAATCGTTTTTTCCCGGATGCGTTAACATTTCCCTTTTTTTCATTTTAGTTAGTGACATCGGAAAGAATGAAGAAGACTAGAGATACAATTCAAAATATGTGACTAAGTCCCCCCTTTTCTCTTTTTTCCCTTTTTTTTTCTAATTTTTAGACTAAGGGACGAAAGAGAAAGAACAAAAGTGGATTCAACGTCTGCGAAATTCAGGTTCAAATTGGAATTAAATCAATATTAATAATAATTATAATAGAAGCACGGGAGGTAGAGTAGGAAAATCGGGGTCTAGGGCAAGAATACAAGATCTTTAACTGGTGTTTAAATAGAGTTTCGAAATCATTGTCTTACTTCTTATTCTTTACTATGGCTTTGCTTTAATTTATTATTACTTTATTGATTTTGATCTTTTAGAGTTGAATTTCAAGTTAGTAACTTCTATTTTTTCCTTCCTTTCTTTTTCTTCATTTCGAATCAAAATAGAAGAGTTGAGCAAATCAAAAGGAGGTTCATGGCTAAGAGGAAAGATGCGCGGGTAACGGTGATTTTGGAATGTACCGGTTGTATTCAAAACGGTGTTAAGAAGGTATCAACGGGGATTTCCAGATATATTACTCAAAAAAACCGGCACAATATGCCGAATCGACTAGAATTAAGAAAATTATGTCCCTATTATTACAAACATATGATTCATGTGGAAATCAAGAAATAGATCGAATCAAGTATGTCTTATCCTTGAAAGGGGAAAAATGCCATTATATAGAACATATTGAAATATAAATAGAAGATATTTCATTTAAATAAAAATTTAAATAAAAAATTGGAGTTAAAAAAAAAATGACAATTAAGAAAGAAACTAAACAAAAAAACCATGGATAAATCCAAGCGATCTTTTCTGAAATCCAAGCGATCTTTTCGTAGGCGTTTGCCCCCGATTCAATCGGGGGATCGAATTGATTATAGAAACATGAGTTTAATTAGTCTGTTTATTAGTGAACAAGGAAAAATATTATCTAGACGAGTGAATAGATTGACCTTGAAACAACAACGATTAATTACTATTGCTATAAAACAAGCTCGTATTTTATCTTTGTTACCTTTTCTCAATAATGAGAAACAATTTGAAAGAATCGAGTCGACCACCAGAACGGCTGGTCTTAGAACCAGAAATAAATAGGCTTATTCTTTTTCTTTCCGAACTCAAACGCGGATTGGTGTTTTGTTTGACAAATTGGAAAATCCAGATTTTATCATGGTGTCGTAAGAAAAAAAAAGCGAACCGGAAAAAAATATTTTTTTTATTGAACGTGTTCATTCATTTTGCCTACTTTAGCCTATTTTCTTATAGTCATTTTGACCCCACCTTCCCGGAGTTCATTCTCCGGGGAACTCCATTTAAATTCTTCCGCTGTATTCTTTCCAATCTACTTTTTTTCTGATTTCCTTGGAAATCATATAAAGAAAATTCCTGTTTGATATAGCCATTTGGGCCAATATTTTACGATTAAGAAGCAACTGCTTCTTGTATAGATTATGTATAAATTTACTATAACTATAGAATACTCTTCCTTCTCGAATTACTGCGTTTATCCGAGTGATCCACAAACGACGAAAATTTCTCTTTTGCTTATCCCTATCCCGATGAGCCGAAACCAAAGCTCTTATTTTCTGTTGAGTAATAGTTCGAGTAAGTCTTGAATGAGACCCCCGAAAACTTGATGCAAATAAACGAATTTTTGTTCTACGCCTCCGGGCTATATATCCGCGTTTAATTCTGGTCATTGAATAAATAAAATTTTGACAAATAACTAATCGATTTCGTTTCTTTCAGTTATTCTTTTACCCGCCCTGGTCTATTAATAACCAAACGGATTTTTCCAATGTATAAAATACAAATTCCAACGGCTTTGGCTACTATAACCTCCCCAACCACGATTTTTTTCTTTTTTTCGGTATTTTTTAAAGAAATCTTAAATGGATAAAGAAATAGTGGGTTTCCTCGTTTCTATGGTTACTTCTTAAACGGTGAGGTCTTCTCTATACACCGGAGCCTTTACTTCATTTAATATTTCATCAATGTTATTGGTAACTTGTATAGTTCACATCACACTCTATTGGCTCTACTCATGAATTCTATTATCCAGTAAGGGGTCTTTCACAATAAGACTCGCCTATACAGTAACGGTATTTAATTATGAAATTTCGCTGGGTAGCTGACCCTCGTAGTCCGTTCTTGACCGAGCGAGAACTTCATTTTTCTGTTTTTTTTTTTGAATTTCAATAAGATTTCCTCCGCTTAATGGATAACGATTTGCTACCAATGGAGAATTGTTTCTCATCTTAAATTCAGGTGATTGGATTTGCACCAGCGGAAACCATAAATTTTATACACAATAGAGGGATCAATTGGCTTTTTTTTAGATAATTAAGTAGATAGTAAATGGAGTTCCTTCTTCCATTCGATCCTATTCACTGGACTAATCATTCATACTGGAAGCGGTTTCTTGGTTTTTTGTATCAGCTCATGATCTAAACGAGTCGCACATACACCCTAGTACATGTTCCTCGACGCTGAGGGCATCCCCCAAGAGCGGGGGATTTCGTGACATTTCGAATGGGCTGTCTTGTATTTCTAATAAGTTGTTTAATAGTTGGCATGTTGAATATATACATAATGGGCTGGTTTAGATTGATCCTAACCGGATGATTAGGCATTTTTTTTATTTATATAGTTAAACTTGGAGATAAAATAGAAAACTTGGAGATAAAATAGAAAATCACGGATTTTCACAAAATCCATTTTTTCATGCAACTGCTACAAGATCAACAATTCCATAAGCTTGGGCTTCTGTTGCTGACATAAAAACGTCTCTTTCCATGTCTTCAGATACAACCCATAATGGTTTGCCCGTCCTTTGTACATAAACCCTTGTGAGGGTTTCGCGTAGTTTGAGCAGTTCTTCCGCTTCCAGGATAAATTCTCCCACCTGCGCCTCATAAAAAGCACTCGCGGGTTGATGGATCATTACCCTGATGATAGAAGGTTTCTCTATCTGATGTGATGAAAGGCACAGAAAAGGAAGATCAAGAATAATAGGAAAAAAGATAGAATTGAACAACCGTACGGGCATCATCTTTTGTGCATTGCATACGGCTATACAATCAAATTGACCCTTACTTTCCAGATAAAAATAGAATCTATCAGCCCCAGACGGGTAAATGGTCAAATGGCCACCCTTCCTTTTAGAAGAATTCAAAAATACTATGATGGCTCCGTTGCTTTTCTATTTGAAAATGGATTTTTTTCTTTGATTCAGCAATCCCAAAGTTTCTTTTTGATCCAACCAAAAAGGGAAAATTTTGGTTTTTTTTTGCACTCTTGTTTTTATAACTTAAAAATTGTTAAGAGCCTTTCGGTATGAAAACAACCAAGTTTGTAACGCTGAATTGGACTTCCGATAGATAAGAGAAAATCGGAAATATCTTTTATCTCATACTACTCTCTCGATACATAATTGAATCTTTTGAAAAAAAAAACAATGCAAAAAATTTTCATATCGAATTCGAAGTGCCATGCTATTATTACTTAATATTCATATGGCGAAGGCATAGTTTTATTTTTTCTCTCAAATAAAAAAACCCCATTGGCGCCAAGCGTGAGGGAATGCTAGACGTTTGGTAATTTCTCCTCCAACCAGGATAAAAGATCCCATTGACGCGGCTAATCCCATGCATATTGTATGGACCTCTAGTCGCACAAATTGCATAGTATCATAAATAGCTACTCCGGGTATTATCCATCCGCCAGGAGAGTTTATAAACAAATAAAGATCTTTGGTATCATCCTCGATACTGAGATATACCATAAGACCGATAAGTTGATTCGAGATCTCGCTAGTAATTGCTTGGCCTAAAAAAAGCAATCTTTCTCGATAAAGTCGGTTGGGTAGGGAAAAATTGTATCCCTTAGGAACCGTACATGCACCTTTTGGTGCATACGGTTCAAAAAAAAAACTAGCGAAAAAAAAAGAATCAATATATAGATTAAGGACTTTTTCTTCGATTTTTCAATAAAGACGAATGTTTATTTCTTCTTTATAATATAATAGAAAAACTTATCGAATTTACTTTTCATTGATGTATTGTTTCATCGAGATTCAATCCAAATCACGATGGTATTTTCTTGTTCCTCGATGGGACTCTTTCATCTTTTTAGGTTTATGCTCTACTCCGGGTAAAGATGCACCCCATTTTTATTTGCACATATAGGACAAATCTTCTCACCAACAGTTATTTTTGTTATGACTTTCCAAATAACAAACAGGAATCATTTAGGATAGATACACGTAGTAATCCTAGATATATTACCAATTGGGTTTTTTTCTAAACGGAGCCTGGATACTTCATTTTTTGAGTCCAATCAAAGTAAACCATAAATTATTCTAATTGATAATAGTACTATGAATTCCTCCACACAATGCATCTAATTGCACTTCACGCTCCAATTTATGGATGATTCTATTTCTCCTTCTTGGGCGAAACGGAGGATATCTCGATCGGGGGAGAGAACGGGGAAATCCCATACGACCCAATATATCTGACAAGTCGCACTATACGTCAATCTAAGATGCATCTTCCTCTCCAGGAGTTCGGAAAGGTACTTTTGGAACACCAATAGGCATAAATTGAAAGAAAAAAGAACTAAATCCTATATTTCACTTTGATGTGGAAACGTAACAATGTGGTTTTATTGTCTTTATAATACTGTCTTTATCATATTTTTCGAATCTATAGATTCGAAAAATTCAGAAAGAAAGACAAAAAAATAAAGGAAATTTTGTACGAGTAGGCCTTTCGAATGATAAACGCATTTACTCATAGAAAGTGGTATCAATCCAGCATTGCGTATTGGTACTTATCGAGTATAGAATAAATCTGCTTCTCTTTGTTCTTACGAACAAAATTCTTCAATTATTTGGAACAGAATAGAATATAGAATAAATAACCCTTGTTAGGAAATAATCCACTGAACAGGGGAAGTCCGTAGGATAGTCATAGTATATTCCAATGCAATAAAGTTACGTAGTGTTTATTTTTTTCTTTGATAAAGGGGTATTTTCCATGGGTTTGCCTTGGTATCGTGTTCATACCGTTGTATTGAATGATCCCGGCCGATTGCTTTCCGTTCATATAATGCATACAGCTCTGGTTGCTGGTTGGGCGGGCTCGATGGCTCTCTATGAATTAGCAGTTTTTGATCCTTCTGATCCCGTTCTTGATCCAATGTGGAGACAAGGTATGTTCGTTATACCCTTCATGACTCGTTTAGGAATAACAAATTCCTGGGGGGGGTTGGAGTATCACAGGAGGGACTGTAACGAATCCGGGGGTTTGGAGTTACGAAGGTGTAGCTAGGACACATATTATGTTTTCTGGCTTATGCTTTTTGGCAGCTATCTGGCATTGGGTCTATTGGGATCTAGAAATATTTTCTGATGAACGTACAGGAAAACCTTCTTTGGATTTGCCCAAGATCTTTGGAATTCATTTATTTCTCTCTGGGGTGGCTTGCTTTGGTTTTGGTGCATTTCATGTAACAGGCCTGTATGGTCCTGGAATATGGGTGTCTGATCCTTATGGACTAACGGGAAAAGTACAACCTGTAAATCCGTCGTGGGGTGTGGAAGGTTTTGATCCTTTTGTTCCGGGAGGAATAGCTTCTCATCATATTGCAGCAGGTACATTGGGAATATTAGCGGGTCTATTCCATCTTAGCGTTCGACCGCCACAACGTCTATACAAAGGATTACGTATGGGAAATATTGAAACCGTACTCTCCAGTAGTATCGCGACTGTCTTTTTTGCAGCTTTTGTAGTTGCTGGAACTATGTGGTATGGTTCAGCAACTACCCCCATCGAATTATTTGGTCCCACTCGTTATCAATGGGATCAGGGTTACTTCCAGCAAGAGATATATCGAAGAGTTAGCGCCGGGCTAGCAGAAAATCAAAGTTTCTCAGAAGCCTGGTCTAAAATTCCTGAAAAATTGGCTTTTTATGATTATATCGGCAATAATCCAGCAAAAGGAGGATTATTCAGGGCAGGCTCAATGGATAGCGGAGATGGAATAGCGGTTGGGTGGTTAGGACACCCTATCTTTAGAGATAAAGAAGGGCGTGAGCTTTTTGTACGGCGTATGCCCACTTTTTTTGAAACATTTCCGGTCGTTTTGGTAGACGGCGACGGAATTGTTAGAGCGGATGTTCCTTTTCGAAGGGCAGAATCCAAGTATAGTGTTGAACAAGTAGGTGTAACCGTTGAGTTCTATGGCGGCGAACTCAATGGAGTCAGTTATAGTGATCCTGCTACTGTGAAAAAATATGCTAGACGCGCCCAATTGGGTGAAATTTTTGAATTAGATCGTGCGACTTTGAAATCCGATGGTGTTTTTCGTAGCAGTCCAAGGGGTTGGTTTACTTTTGGGCATGCTTCGTTTGCTTTACTCTTCTTTTTCGGACACATTTGGCATGGTGCTAGAACCTTGTTCAGAGATGTTTTTGCTGGTATTGACCCAGATTTGGATGCTCAAGTAGAGTTTGGAGCATTCCAAAAACTTGGGGATCCAACTACAAGAAGACAGGCAGCTTGATCCAAAACCCCTTTGTTATCTTTCATCTCTATTTTCTTTTTGGAGGGAATTTTACATCGAGTACCGGAGTGAATTTGAATCACCGCCTTTTTTGATTCTTGCTTTTTTGAGATGATTCCCAAAAATCAAATGAAAAAAAGAAAAAAGAAAAAACAAACAGATAGGAAAGCTATAATTGTAAACCACGATCGAATTTATGGAAGCATTGGTTTATACATTCCTTTTAGTCTCGACTCTAGGGATAATTTTTTTCGCGAACCACCTAAAGTTCCAACTAAAAACATAAAATAATTTTTCATTATCTTAATTGAAGTAATGAGCCTCCCAACATTGGGAGGCTCATTACTTCAACTAGTCCCCGTGTTCCTCGAATGGATCTCTTAGTTGTTGAGAAGGTTGCCCAAAAGCGGTATATAAGGCGTACCCCGTAAAACTTACAAGTAAACCAGATATAAAGATGGTGACTAGGGTTGCTGTTTCCATTATTATTATATAATTTCAAGACCCCAACGGATCTATCATAAGATCGTTTATTTACAACGCAATGGTATACAAAGTCAACAGATCTCAATGAATACAATAATTTATGGCTACACAAACTGTTGAGAACAGTTCTAAAGCGCGTCCAAGACAAACTACCGTAGGGGGTTTATTAAAACCATTGAATTCGGAATATGGTAAAGTAGCTCCCGGTTGGGGAACGACTCCTTTGATGGGTGTCGCTATGGCCCTATTTGCGGTATTTCTATCTATTATTTTGGAAATTTATAATTCTTCCGTTTTATTAGATGGAATTTCAATGAATTAAATCTAGAAGAATCACAAAGTCTTGGCTTTTGAATAAAAAATCAATTAGTTAGAACTAAAATTTATGTCCTATTGTATTTTGGTAGTTCGATCGTGGAATTTCTTTCTTTCTGTATTTCCGGAATATGAGTGTGCGACTTGTTAGAATGGATTCTATTGATAGTACAGAGAATGGGTTTGTCGCCTTGATAGAGATGGTTCTACTTCGTCGGATATTTATTCGAGTATCTGGAACACGAACTATATGAACTAGATTAGGAAATATTTGAACTATGATTCATACTTAATATTCGACCTCGTGCCCGGACTGCAAAAAAAATTGCAAACTGTTTGAAAAAAAAAAAGAAAAATATTTATTTTTTTTATTCGGTTTATCTAATTTATGGAATATGTGATGAACCAACGGTTCTTACTCAGGGAATCCTTGGGTTAGCTTATGATTTTTTATTGAATCATCGTGGTTCTAGTATGAATCTGAGGTTTTAAGCGATTCATAGGGTCTTAACAAGAGAATTCCTATCAAGTCAATAAAAAAGAAAGGAAAAAAGCCAGATTAGAGACAAAAACAAATTTAAAAGAAAAAAATAGGTAAAGAGAGGATTCAAGAGGCCCGTAAGGATCAACATAAAGACGATTGAGCCAACTTGATATTTTTGTATTATCACCACAAAGAGGAGCTTTCGTATTTTTTCTTCTTTCGTACATTTAGAGAAGATTGAATCGGAGATTAAGTCCGATTAAGAAGTTGAAAACTTTCTATTACATTTACATATCCAACTATTCTTTTCTTTTTTTTTATTGGGGTGTTTTTGCTTGAGCTGTACGAGATGAAAGTCTCATATACGGTTCTTGGAGGGGGGGTTTTCGCCTATCTCAATAAAGTCTATGATTGGTTCGAAGAACGTCTCGAGATTCAAGAGATTGCGGATGATATAACTAGTAAATATGTTCCTCCCCATGTCAATATATTTTATTGTTTAGGGGGAATTACGCTTACCTGTTTTTTAGTACAAGTCGCTACAGGGTTTGCTATGACTTTTTACTATCGTCCGACCGTTACTGAAGCTTTTGCCTCTGTTCAATACATAATGACGGAAGCCAATTTTGGTTGGTTAATTCGATCAGTTCATCGATGGTCGGCAAGTATGATGGTCCTAATGATGATTCTACATGTTTTTCGTGTGTATCTCACTGGTGGATTTAAAAAACCTCGCGAATTGACTTGGGTTACGGGTGTGGTTCTGGGAGTATTGACCGCATCTTTTGGCGTAACTGGTTATTCCCTACCTCGGGACCAAATTGGTTATTGGGCGGTGAAAATTGTAACAGGTGTACCTGAGGCTATTCCTGTAATAGGATCCCTTGTGGTAGAATTATTGCGCGGAAGTGCAAGTGTGGGACAATCCACCTTGACTCGTTTTTATAGTTTACACACTTTTGTCTTGCCGCTTCTTACTGCTGTATTTATGTTAATGCACTTTCCAATGATACGTAAACAAGGTATTTCTGGTCCTTTATAGAGAAGATATATAATAGATATTTGGATTTGTAATCAATCATTTATCACTTAGAGGAGGAATAATAGTATTTTATTGCTACAAGTATGTATTATTGAAAATAATAAGACATGGATTTGGATATTTCCCTTCAACTAATCGTGTCAAATAAATAATATTTTCTAGTTGAAGGGAATTCTCCGAAGAGAAAATGGATTATGGGAGTGTGTGACTTGAACTATTGATTGGTCTATGTAGATATCTATCTGCCGTATTGGAATTCACAACCAAATGTGTCTTTGTTACAACCACTGTGTAATCTCTATACAGAAGATAGGTCGGTTCGCTTGAAGAGAATCTTTTCTATGATCAGATCTAAATCGTGTTGTACATGAGTAGGCTCCGTAAAATCTAGTATAAGTATAATTAAGTGAAATAGATAAGGATTCTGTTTTATTTTATCTATTTCACTTAATAAATTTCCTACTTACTTCAAATTGAATAGTATAGAAATGCATTCATTTCCTCTGCATTGATATGATCGATAATACTATCGGGGTGAAACAAGAGATCTAAAGAAAAATATAGACTAGACTAAATTAGTAACAAGTAAACCTTTTGTGTGTGTAGCTCCAACTGTTTTGGAGATACCATAGTAATCGTAAAGTCTGAGACGACCCAAAAAGCACTCGATCATATCATGATCCACTTTGTAAGCCAACTTGGGTATTGAGTATTTACTTAGACTTAGAGCTGAATTCTTTGCAACGGGGTAGTTGCAATTCCGGAAAAGAGTCCCATTTTTCTTACATCGAATCATTCATATATGTGTAAATATAGCTAACACATAGATTTTTTATGGATTCATTTGGTTCTTTTGAGTCTTGCTCGAGCTGGATGATAAAAAATTATCATGTCCGGTTCCTTCGGGGGATGGATCTATAAGAATTCACCTATCCCAATAACAAAAAAATCCGATTTGAATGATCCTGTATTAAGAGCTAAATTGGCTAAAGGTATGGGTCATAATTATTACGGAGAACCCGCCTGGCCCAACGACCTTTTGTATATTTTTCCAGTAGTCATTCTAGGTACTATTGCATGTAACGTAGGCTTAGCGGTTCTAGAACCGTCAATGATTGGTGAACCGGCGGATCCATTTGCAACCCCTCTTGAAATATTGCCTGAATGGTATTTCTTTCCCGTATTTCAAATACTTCGTACAGTGCCCAATAAATTATTGGGTGTTCTTTTAATGGTTTCAGTACCCGCGGGATTATTAACAGTACCCTTTTTAGAGAATGTTAATAAATTCCAAAATCCATTTCGCCGTCCAGTAGCGACAACCGTCTTTTTGATTGGTACCGCAGTCGCTCTTTGGTTGGGTATTGGTGCAACATTACCTATTGATAAATCCCTAACTTTAGGTCTTTTTTAATTTGATTCAATTGTGAAATAACACGCCGTATGTATCTAGGGAATAGTTGCTTCAAAGCGACTTTTCCCTAGATACATCTCTTCAATAAAATGATCAATTTCTTTCGAATATATGAATTGTGCTACAGATTCAACTCTTATATCTTAATTAAATCCAATTGATTTAAAACTTGTTTTTTGGTAAATCAATTGCGAAATGTTTTTCTAGAATGCCCAATATCTGTTTTACATCTTCTAGGCGAAAATGTTCAATTTTCATAAGATCTTCTTGACTGTTATTCAAAAGGTCCAATAATGTATATATATTTGACCTTTTGAGGCAATTATAAACCCTGGGAGACAATTCGGATTGATCAATAAAAATCGATTTCAATGCTATTTTCTTTTTGTTTTTTCCTACTTTATCCAATTTATCGTGAAAAGTAAAAGGGGATAAAGGAACAATGTATTGGTGGTCCTCTAAAGGTAAGTTTTTTTCTTCCTTATATAAAAAGGGAATAAACAAATCAATCAAATTCCGGGAGGCTTCATGAAGTGCTTCTTTCGGAGTTAAACTCCCATTTGTCCATATTTCGAGAAATAGTATCTCTTGTTTTTCATTCCCATTTTCATAGGAATGAATACTATGATTCACGTTTCGAACAGGCATGAATACAACATCTACAGGATAACTTCCATCTTGAAAGGTATGTGGCATTTTGATAAGATATCCGCGATTTCTCTCGATTTCTAATCCAATACACAAATTAATGGGTTCTGCTAAGCTAGCTATATGCTGTGTATTGTCGACGATTTCCACATAAGGCGGTAAGATGATATCTTGAGCAGTTACATATCCAGGGCCCCTGGCGCAAATCGACGCGACACAAGTTCCATATAGATTACTTCTAAATACAATTTCTTTCAAATTCATTATAATTTCGTGGACCGATTCTTGAATACCCGTTATAGTCGAATATTCGTGCGGGACATTCTCAGATTTTATGCGTGTGATACACGTTCCTTCTATTTCTCCAAGCAAAGCTCTTCTCATCGCAATACCTATTGTGTCGGCCTGTCCTTTCATAAGTGGCGACAGAATAAAGCGCCCGTAATAAAGACGTTTACTGTCTGTTATTGATTCAACACACTTCCACTGCAGTGTCCGGGTAGATACTGTTACTTTCTCTCGAACCATAGTAATAATATTTTATTTGATTGAATTATTTATTTCTCTTGTTTCTCTTGAAATGTCTTCACTCTTCATTTCTACACACGTCTTTTTTTTGGAGGTCGACAGCCATTATGTGGCATGGGGGTTACATCCCGCACAAAAGTTAATAGTATACCACTTCTACGAATAGCTCGTAATGCGGCGTCTCTTCCGAGACCGGGACCTTTTATCATGACTTCGGCTCGTTGCATACCTTGATCGACTACTGTACGAATAGCATTTGCCGCTGCAGTTTGGGCGGCAAAGGGCGTCCCCCTTCTGGTACCCTTGAATCCACAAGTACCGGACGAGGACCAGGAAACTACCTGACCTCGTACATCTGTAACCGTGACAATAGTATTATTGAAACTTGCTTGAACATGAATAACTCCCTTTGGTATTCTACGTGCACTTTTACGTGACCCAATTCTCGGTATAGCTTTTGCCATATTGTAGCATCTCATAAATATGAGTCATAAATATATGGAATATATCCATTTGATGTCAAAACAGATTCTTTATTTGTACGTTTAGTGCTTTAGTGAGTCTGATTATCCTTGTCTTTGTTTATGTCTTGGGTTAGAGAAAATTACTCTAATGCGCCCCCGTCTGCGGATTAGTCGACATTTTTCACAAATTTTACGAACGGAAGCTCTTATTTTCATATTTGTCATTCCTTATCTTAATTCTGAATCTACTTCTTGGTAGAAAATAAGTTTCTTGAAATTTTTCATCTCGAATCGTATTGAATAAAAACCACCTAATCTTTCGAATCCTTGTTTCGGAGTCGATAAATTATACGTCCTCTAGTTGAATCATAACGACTTACTTCAATTTTGACTTTATCTCCTGGTAGTATCCGTATAAAACTACGTCGGATCTTTCCTGAAACATAACCTATAATCAGATCTTCATTATCTAAACGAACGCGGAACATGCCGTTGGGAAGCGATTCGGTAATTAAACCCTCATGAATCCATTTTTGTTCTTTCATTTCAGGTAAAGCCCCCTTGAAGTATCAACTAATGTAGGAGAAACGATATTAGACAACTCACCCCTTTCTTTTTTTTTTTTACAAAGAGGAAGAGGTTTCGGATCCCATTTGGCTATTAAAAGGATTACCATATATAACATAAAATTTCTCCGCCGATTCTTTCTAGTCGAGCCTCCCGGTCTGTCATTATACCTCGCGAAGTCGAAAGAATTACAATCCCCATTCCACCTAAAATTCTAGGAATTCGTTGAGAGTTAGAATAGATTCGTAGACCGGGTCGGCTGATCCGTTTTAAATTTAAAAAATTTCTACAGGTATGGGGTCTTTTACTATTCCTTCTATTATGTCGCAGGGTTAAAACCAAATTTTTTTTGTTTTTTTCTCGATGTTTTCTGACGTTTTCAAGAAAACCTTCTCGGAAAAGTATTTTCACAATATTTTCGGTAATATTAGTAGATGCTATACGAACAACTCTTTTTCTATCCATATCTGCATTTCGTATAGAGGTTATTATCTCAGCAATAGTGTCTCTACCCATGATGAAGTAAAACTTTTGGTGCCTCAAAATCAAAATTGGATATAATTAACATGTTTTTTTATTGGTTTATGAATATGAATTTTTCAAGGTATATGCGTGAGACATAATCTACGAATTAATCTAGTTCTTTTCAAATATCCCAAGGATATCAGGATCCCATTTTATTTTATAATACCTCGGGAGCTAATGAAACTATTTTAGTAAAATTGAATTGTCTCAATTCGCGGGGGATTGCACCAAAAATTCGAGTTCCTTTTGGATTTCCTTCTTGATCAATCACAACTGCAGCATTGTCATCATATCGTATTATCATACCACTGTCACGTTTAAGTTCTTTACAGGTACGAACAATTACAGCTCTTACTACTTCTGATTTTTCTAGGGGCATGTTTGGTACTGCTTCTTTGATCACAGCAACAATAACGTCACCGATATGAGCATATCGTCGATTACTAGCTCCTATGATTCGAATACACATCAATTTTCGAGCCCCGCTGTTATCCGCTACATTTAAATGGGTCTGAGGTTGAATCATATGAATTTTTGAGTCTATTCTTCCAATGCAAAGGATGAAGAAAATAAAAGAAATATTGTTTGTCCAAAAAAAGAAACCTGCGGTTTTCTTTCATTCCCAAGACTCATTTATGTTGGTTCTACATTTTTATCCCGAAATAATAAATTGAGTTCGTATAGGCATTTTGGATGCTGCTATTAAAATAGCCCTTCTAGCTATATTTTCAGTTACTCCGCCCATTTCATATAGTATTCGCCCCGGTTTAACAACAACTACCCAATATTCAGGGGATCCTTTCCCCGAACCCATACGTGTTTCGGCGGGTCTTATTGTAACTGGTTTGTCTGGAAATATACGGACCCAAATTTTTCCGCCACGGCGCGCATTTCGTGTCATTGCTCGTCGACCCGCTTCGATTTGTCTAGATGTGATCCAAGCAGGCTCAGGCGCCTGAAGAGCATATTTACCGAAACAAATATGATTACCTCGATAAGATATTCCCTTCATTCGTCCTCTATGTTGTTTACGGAATCTAGTTCTTTTGGGGTTATAATTGATGGTTGTTTCGGAAGTCCATCTCTACTACAGAACTGGACGTGAGAGTTTCTTCTCATCCAGCTCCTCGCGAATAAAAGGATTCAAAAGGGAATTTCAATTAATTTGAATAGATATTAGAACATTTTTATAAAAAATTTGACCAAAAAATCATTTTTTTGGAACGTCCTATTAAATCTTTATTTTCTTTTGTCCGTTATCCAGGTTTACCAATTCCAATTCAAAAAAAAAGAATCCCGGGCGAATATTTACTCTTGCAGTCTCTATTTCAGTCCTAGCACTTGTTCGTCATTTCTCCGAATAGATGAATTTATTTCCGGTTCATTTCGTCATCCCAACGAGTGAATCATTAAGATTCATTTGTTCAATAAAATCTTTTGCATTCACAGGTTCCTTCGTCCCCACCACTTCGTACTAAATGGTTAGGTCAGAATTTTACAACGAAGCTTCTAATTCAATTTATTCTTGAGTCAATCTTCTTAGTCTTTATTGGCTCGAAGCTCTTGAGTTTTTTCTTCTATAATCTATAAGAAGAATTCATTTAATATTTCATTATGGATGAATCAATTAGTATTGATGCTTTATTACACTGTCTTTTATGAGAGAACTCATAGACCTTACATCTTGGAATTCTATATCATAGATATTTTTTATCTCTTTCTCTCACCCTTCCATTTATCCACACTCTTGTTCTGTATTTTGCTTTAAACTTAGAATTCATTAAAGTTTAATTCTAAAAAAATTGGAGTTGCTACAAAAATATGACCAATTTGTCATATCTTGACAGGTTCTTTAGATCCAAATAATATGAAGCGATGGGTTGGTTTTCATACTACTGGGCCGGTCTTTTTTTAATCCCAACCCCATAAAAAAAACCAACGAGTCACACACTAAGCATAGCAATTATATCAAAACAAAAGGTAAATCAAATTTTTATTCAACCCTATAGAATTAAAGAATTCAGAATTTGTTTGATTGGTCAGAAAAAGAATGAAAGAGTTTCCTCCTTTTTGTTCTATCGACAGAAAAACAATGAAAGTTTTGTTATTCCTCTTCCTTGTCTATAAAAATCCAAATTTTGATGCCTAATACCCCATAGATAGTCCGAACTGTATAGGAACAATAATCAATTTTAGCGCGAATGGTTTGTAGGGGAACCCGACCCTCTCTGATCCATTCGACACGTGCAATTTCTTTTCCGTCGATACGCCCTGCAATTTGTACTTGAATTCCTTTTGTATCTGCTTGTTCAGTCAATTCAATAGCCTTTTTCATTGCTTTTCGAAATGAAACTCTATTCTTTAATTGTCCGGCTATAAATTCTGCAAGAATATTAGGATTTTCATAAGGTTTTGCAATTCTTGTGATAGCAATGTTAAGTTTTCGATTTACATAATGAAATTCTTTTTGTAGATTCATCTGTAATTCTTCGATTCCTCGCGGTCTACTTTCGATTAATAACTTCGGGAATCCCATAAAGATTATGACCTGGATCAAATCGATTCTTTTTTGAATCTCTATGCGGGCAATTCCCTCGGCACCGGAGGATATTCTCATATTCTTTTGAACATAATTTTTGATAAAATCTCTTATTTTTTGATCTTCTTGTAGACCCTCAGAATAATTTGTTGGTTGGGCAAACCAAAGGGAATGATGACTTTGGGTTGTACCAAGTCGGAAACCAAGTGGATTTATTTTTTGTCCCATACTACCTCACTATTATACGCATCACCATATACCATAGTTGTCTTAGGGTTTTTTAACGAATCTAAATATATATCTTCATATTCATCTAAAGATATATCTTTCACTACAATAGTTATATGACAGGTAGCTTTTTTTATTGCATAACTACGTCCTCGAGCCCGGGGTTTTAATTTCTTCGAGGCAGTACCCTCGTTAACCTCAGCTTTATTAATTACTAAATTGGCTTCGTTGGAACCCATATTGAAACTACCATTTGCTGCTGCAGAATAAACCAATTTGAAAATGGGATAACATGCTTTATAGGGCATGAGTTCTAGTATCATAAGTGTTTCCTCGTAGGAACGTCCGCGAATTTGATCAATTATTCTTCTTGCTTTCTCGGCGGATAAAGATATATGTCGACCAAAAGCGTATACTTCTTTTTGTTTCTTCTTTAGCATAAGGTTTCTCTCCTACTAATGAATCATCATTATCTATCTATATGTTTTTTAAGATAAGATTAACTAACGGGGGGATCTATTATCGCTTTTTGCGTGTCCTTGGAAATTCAAAGTAGGTACAAATTCTCCCAACTTGTGACCTACCATACGATCTGTTATATAAATAGGCAAATGCTCCTTACCATTATGAACAGCAATTGTATGGCCGATCATTGTGGGTATAATGGTAGATGCACGGGACCAAGTTACGATTATTTCTTTTTCTGCTTTTTTATTAAGCTTGTCAATTTTTCTTAATAAATGATTGGCTACAAAAGGATTTTTTTTTAGTGAACGTATCACAGCTTACTCCTATTTTTTTTAAAGACGAAGAAAGAAATTCTATTTTCTCGCCTATTTACTAC
>OY776123.1:79622452-79822154 GCA_963675135.1 Galeopsis tetrahit
AGCCATTTTCGGCTGAGGAAATTAGGGACGCTGTTTGGAACTGTGAATCTTCTAAAAGTCCAAGCCCAGATGGCTTCACTTTTGCCTTCATTAAGGCGAACTGGGACCTGCTGAAACTTGAGTTTCAGAACCTGTTTGACGAATTCCATGCTAACGGAAAATTCGTCAAAGGTTTTAACCCGTCCTTCATCACCCTTATCCAAAAAAAGCAGCGCACGGAGAGCAGTGGCGACTTCAGGCCCATTTCGATGATTACCAACTATTATAAAATAATAGCTAAAGTGCCAGCGAGACGACTCTCCAAAGTAATCGGCAGTGTGATCTCAGAAACCCAAATAGCTTTCGTTCAGGGGCGACAAATCCTAGACGGGATCCTGATTCTGAACGAGCTCATAGACGAAGTAAAAAAGAAGAAAATTGAAAGAATCCTATTCAAGATTGACTTCGCCAAAGCTTTTGATTTGGTGGATTGGCAGTTCTTGGACAACGTGATGAGAAGTATGGGCTTCGCCCCAACCTAGCGAAAGTGGATTTGCGAATGCATCACAACTGCATCCGCGTCGATTCTTGTAAACGGCAGCCCTACTCCGGAATTTAAACTCGAGAGGGGCCTCGGGCAGGGAGACCCCCTTTCTCCCCTACTTTTCATAATTGCAGCGGAGGGTTTGAATGTTTTAATCAAAAGGTCATCACGGCTAGGCCTCTATGATGCAGCCACCGTTGGCCGGCTCGAAATCCCAGTATCGCACTTACAATACGCCGACGACACGATCCTTGTGGGCCAAGCCACAACCAAAAACATCATGGCCTTGCGAAATCTGCTACTCACCTTCGAGAGACTCTCGGGGCTTAAAATAAACTTCTCCAAATGTTGCTTTTATAGTGTGAATGTGGACGCAGATATACAAAAGGAAGTGGCAGCCTTCCTAGGATGCAAAGTTGGAGCCTTACCAATGAATTTTCTTGGATTGCCAGTGAGCATAACTCACCACAAAGTTGAAGCATGGAAAGAGGTGATTCAATGGGTGGAAAACAGAATTAAAGTCTGGGAAGATCGCCAGATTTCATTCGGGGGAAGGATTATCCTTCTCAACGCGGTGCTCAACTCGTTGCCAATCTATTATTTGTCCTTCTATCACATACCTGAAAAAGCCTTGAGTGAATTAATTAAATTGCAGATAAATTTTCTGTTGGGGGGGGGGGGGAAGTGCGAAATCTACAAACATTCCTTGGGTTTCGTGGAATGATATTTGTAGGCCAAAATCCGAGAGGGGTTTGGGTGTTAAAAATCTTGAATTATTTAATCTTTCTCTTCTTGGCAGGTGGGCATGGAGGATTCGGGATGAACCCAATTCATTTTGGGCAAGGATTCTCGACTCCAAGAACGATATTTCTTCAAGTTCAGGCCCTTCATGTGCGGTGAACAGGAACACAACATCCCTTTGGTGGAGGAACATTACAGACCTTTTTCTGTCCAGTTCGGCCAGACCATGGTTTGCGTCTAATCTAAGCATTCTCGTGGGAAACGGTCACACCCCCTCCTTCTGGAAAGACAGGTGGTTAAACGACCTTATTCTGTGTGAATGCTTCCCCAGATTATTCTCTATTTGTATATCTAAAGAGGCTAAAGTTAGTGATTTCGGTGAGTGGGTGAATGGCATTTGGCATTGGAATATATTGTGGAGACGCGAGTTGTTCTCGTGGGAAGAGCCACTCGTACACCAATTGCATTCCCTTTTAGGAACCTTTAATTTGCAGCAGCACGCTACAGACTCGTGGAGATGGAAATTATCAAGCGATGGGCGCTATACGACCAAATCGGCATATGGCGGCCAGCCTAAGTCTGCACCGTCCCAGGCTCTTCACGTGGACGTTCTAATGACTTTTCTCGTTTTTCAACACTTTTTAAAGCACTTTACAATACGATCCCCACAAGCGTATGGGTTCGATTGTAGTACGCAAGTACGACCAAGTAGATTTTCGTTCCAAGGACCTAATTGAGTGAAAGTGAATCCCTAAAGTTATAAGTTTTCATGCTATTGTAGTAACTAAACGTGTTTGTTGGATTTTTGGGAATTAAAACACAAGTATTAAACTAAATTAACTAAGATAAACAAGAAATAGACAAAAGTAATAATAAGCTATCTAACTTTCGAAAGAAAGTGTAAGAGAAGGGTATTGCCTCGGGTGTTTCCGTTTTGTGGGTAATTCAATGAGTTAACGAACCAATTTCATGAATTAAACTATGGTTTTGAATTAAGCTAAAGGCTATCACTCGTGTGTGTAGACCAATCCCTTGTGAGGCTTAGGTGAACACGTGCATCGATTAGCAATTATATAGTCTAATCAATACCATAAGCTCCTAAGATAGTGTCTCATAATCACGTTCAACACGGTTACTAATGTTTATGAGACGCCCTCTCACTAATCTAATAGACGACCTCTAATCGACTAGTGTGTAGTGTCGTCGATCTAAGCAATCAACCCCAGGTCGGTGTACCTAATTACTATGTTAATTCTAATTGATTAATTCAAGGTCATACACACACTCTTAATCATGCAACCCAATACGGTCGTTGAAGTCGACAAAACTAACAATGCTAGCTAATAGGGTGAATTAATCAATTGAATCATGAAAATTACAACACTAGAAACATATACACCCAATTCTTAAGCTAATCATGCAATTAATCTATAATTACACTAAACACCCATCAAAACATTCACACCCAAGGCAATAAGAGCTTAGTCCATGGTTGTAGAATAGAATCCCATGGCTACAACAACAAATAACATCAAACTAATGGTAAAATAACAAAAGATTGATGAAATTAAGAAAATACTAAATTGAATTGCAAAATAGAATAATATCACCTTGATCATGAGAATTTACCTAGAAGCCGATGTAATAGACGATGCCCGATGATAATCGTAGCTTGATTCGAAGTAAAAACCACTATTCTATTTAATCTAATGAAGAAATTAAACTAATCTATGAAGAACACCTACTACTATGTGAATGTGTGTGAAGAAAGCTTGTAAAAGGAGTAAGACTCCTTTCTAAAACTCAAATTGGAGTTATTTATAGTTGGGGTAGAAGTCTTGGACGAAATTTGCACTTGGATCCCTCGAAAATGGAGAAAATTGGCCAAAACCCCCGAAATATGTAGCAAATGGCTAAAATAGGGCTTGGCCGGGTGAAAATGACCCGGCCGGGTGGTTTTACCCGGCCAAAATACGAAGGTCTTGATGGAAAATGGCATGGCCGGGTGAAATGACCCGGCCGGGTGGTTTTACCCGGCCAAAATACAAAATGGGTGAACTAATCCAAAATGTGGGTGTACAGCATTGTGGCCGGGTGGAAGTAACCCGGCCGGGTAGAAATGTGGTCCGGCCTCGTCATTTTTCGTTCCGTTGTATCTCGAGCTTCCGACCTCCGATTGACTTGATTCTTTTTTTTCATTCCACTCCATTTTTCGAGACGAATCCAATGGTGCAATCCTTTCTTCAGTACAGTGGAGTATGGTCGGTGTTTTGCTTCCAAAATACATCAGTTTTCCTACAAAATCGACAAAACACTACCTTTCTCTTATTTTGACCAAAATAATGATAATCAACCAATAATTCAATGAAATCAACATCAAATGAGCTTCAAATATGCATCTAAATCGTGTAAATTCCACCCGAATCAACTCCCCCAAACTTAAAGTGTTGCTCGTCCTCGAGCAACGAAAGAATTACAACATGAGGGTGAAATTTACAACTAGATGATCAATGAAAGATCCCACGTATCAAATGACATGAAATGAATTCTTCTTCCTCAAGATACATTCTCAAAAATGATCACAAGTTCAATATTGAAGATCCAACTAACTACTCACACATGCTCTACACACAACAACAAGTGATGGTGATGATAATATCAAAATGTTCAAGTTCAACTCCCTAGAGATAGTGTTTCTCTCAAACACTCAAACAAATTAAGGACAATAAGCACTCATCAATCAAATCATGCATTACAATTCTCATATGCTTGCCCAAGCTCTACCATCTTTCCACCACAAACATGTTCAACTTTGAGATCAATAGGTCTTAACCAAGGACGTAACATTGGCTCTTTGGATGGGGTATGATGAATATGGAAGAAGTGACTCGTCTAGTGGAGAACGAAAGTTATTTTTCAACAAATCAAGTTCGTTCTCTTAAGTTTACAACCTTCATTCTCACTTTTCATATAAGTTCCTCAAATGCATTCATCTTCTCATCTTTTTAGCCAATTTCTTTTCTTTTCAAACTCTTGGGGCTCATTGTCCCTCTTTTCTTTCTCAAATTTTCTTTTCACTTCCATCTCTTTTCTCTCTTTTCACAACTTTGCCAATTTTCCTTTTCAAACCAAAGGCACTAAAACACATGTTTTACCACTTTATTTTTATTCTCCACTAGTTTTGGATATCAAAGGCTCAAAAGGCTAAGTGGTTAAACATTGTAGGTTGCCAAGAAAATGAGAAATCAAGCTCAAACGGGCTAACTACGGAGGATTATTTTGGTTATTAGAAAAAAATTGGCTAAGTGACTTGTAATACGAAAGATGGCCTACATCATATCTCAAAGTACCACACAAACATGATCTCAAGCAAGAACTTGGGCAAGTTCTAGAAAAGCAAGCAATGAATTGATTCACTCACAAATGAAATTAACCGGATTAATTCTCGGTTCAAAGCTCAACTCTCACCGGTTCATTCAAGACTCAAACATTCATCAATCACCACCACACATAACTCATTGTGCATGCAAAACATCCATAGGCAAAAAGATGACAACAACACAAACAAGATGATTCATTCCATTCATGTACACTTTCAAGGAATCAAATTCACAACAAATCATCATCTAATGTGTCTCAATGATCACTAAAGCTCAAATTGCACACACACACAAAGTACACATTGGTGTCAATAGAAAATGTAAAAACGAACATACCCCCCAAACTTTTTCATTGCTGAGCAATTAAAAGTTTGGAAAATTAGTTTTGCAATGATATTGACACCAAGTGTTATCCATACAAATCTACACACATGGGCCACTATCCCAACAATTAAAAACAAGAGTAGTTAAGCAATCAATGTCATGAATCAAGAATATAAATTCCACTACCCCCCCAAACTTAGTAATTGTTATACAATTCCTAAGTTTGGAGTGGGCGTACCTCTTACGATTGCTATAGCCACACCTTCTTCAAAGCTCAAAGTTCCACTTTCGATCTCAAATTGTCCATTCGATCCAAGCTTCTCCAACTACATAAAAACTCACAAACACATCAAACTAAACTAACAAAACAATAAAATGGACAAGAAATGAAAGAAAGCAAGTAAAAATGGGTTGCCTCCCATTTAGCGCTAAGTTTAACGTCCTATGTCGGACGGAACTAAATGAGCTCATTGAAAAGGCCATGGATATCGAGCCTCATTTCCATTGTATTTCAATCTTTTGGCCTCAAAGTCAAGGAGGCTCTCATGGATAGTAGGTAAATATCTTGCATCTCTCTTGCACATTTTCATCAATGGACAATCTTCTTGCTCTTTCACCATCATTACTTTCCATTCATTTCTCTTTTGTTCAACCATCCCCAAGCACTTCTCAAGCTCTTTCTTTGAATCAAAATGATCAAGAGGTAAAATTAAATCAATAGAAGCATTAATATCAAATGAAGAATAAATTGAAGAGTTTAAAAGTTTAGGAATGCTCATTTCGCTCGACTCGTCTTGTGATTCTTCTTGATTTTCTTGTTCCTTGTAGCTCATGTCCATCAAAGGACATTCCTCTTCATCTCTTTTGACAATCACCATTAAGCTCTTTCCCGTTCTCATGTCTTCAAGTGGATATCCCTTTTCATCCTCATCCTCAATTGGATCCTCTTTTTCTTTCATAGCGATGACCAATGCCCTGATTGTTGAGTTCATCCGCTCCATTCCATTCAGAAGTGACTTGAGTTGATTCGCTTGTTGTAGTTGGGTGGCCTTGATCTCCTCTAATACATCCAACCTTTTTTCACTTGCATCCAACTTTTTCAAGATGAGTGGAGTGAGCTCTTTTGTATTATCACCTTCTTCATTGTTTGGTGACCAATCACTACAAGAAACAGGGGGAATAGCGACGAAAATTTTACGACAAATCTAAATTTCATCGCTAAAATCAATTTTTAGCAACGAAATATAAATTTTCATCGCTAACTTGTTAGATTTAATATTTGCAACAAAATTTATATATTTCATAGCTATATTAGCAACAAATTGCTTCATTTTGTTGTTAATAATCAAAACAACAATGAAAATTATATTTCGTCGCTAATATTTTGCGATGAAATAGAAATTTTCGTGGCTAATTTCTTGAAATTATTTTTTACAACAAAATTTATATATTTCATCGCTATATTAGCAACAAATTGTTTCATTTTGTTGTTAATAATCAGAACAACTATAAAAATTATATTTCGTTGCTAATATTTTGCAATGAAATAGAAATTTTTGTGGCTAATTTCTTGAAATTATATTTTACAATAAAATTTATATATTTCATCGTTATATTAGCAACAAATTGCTTCATTTTGTTGTTAATAATCAGAACAACTATGAAAATTATATTTTTCGTTGCTAATATTTTGCGATGAAATAGAAATTTTTGTGGCTAATTTCTTGAAATTATTTTTTTCAACAAAATTTATATATTTCATCGCTATATTAGAAACAAATTGCTTCATTTTGTTGTTAATAATCAGAACAACAATGAAAATTATATTTCGTTGCTAATATTTTGCGATGAAATATAAATTTTCGTGGGTAATTTCTTGAAATTAATTTTTGCAACAAAATTTATATATTTCATCACTATATTACCAACAAATTGCTTCATTTTGTTGTTAATAATCAGAGCAACAATGACAATTATATTTTCTTGCTAATATTTTGCGATGAAATTGAAAATTTTGTGGTTAATTTCTTTAAATTAATTTTTGCAACAAAATTTATATATGTCATCGCTATATTAGCAACAAATTGCTTCATTTTGTTGTTAATAATCAGAACAACAATGAAAATTATATTTCGTCACTAATATTTTACGATGAAATATAATTTTTCGTGGCTAATTTATTGAAATTAATTTTTGCGATGAAATTAAAATATTTCATCGCTATAATAGCAACGTATTGCTTCATTTTGTTGTTAATAATCAGAAAAACAATGAAAAATTTATTTTGTCGCTAAAGTTTTGCAATGAAATATAATTTGTTGTGGCTAATTTATTGAAATTACTTTATACGATGAAATAAAAATATTGCATCACTAAACTAACAACGAATTCTTTTATTTTGTTGTTAATAATTAGGACAACAATGAAAATTATATTTAGTCACTGTTTTGCGACAAAATAAATTTTGGGTGAACTAATCCAAAATGTGGGTGTACAGCACCGTGGCCGGGTGGAAGTAACCCGGCCGGGTAGAAATGTGGTCCGGCCTCGTCATTTTTCATTCCGTTGTATCTCGAGCTTCCGACCTCCGATTGACTTGATTCATTTTTTCATTCCACTCCATTTTTCGAGACGAATCCAATGGTGCAATCCTCTCTTCAGTACAGTGGAGTATGGTCGGTGTTTTGCTTCCAAAATACATCGGTTTTCCTACAAAATCTACAAAACACTACCTTTCTCTTATTTTGACCAAAACAATGATAATCAACCAATAATTCAATGAAATCAACATCAAATGAGCTTCAAATATGCATCTAAATCGTGTAAATTCCACCTGAATCATCTAACAACCCTTCGGACTATCTAGAACAAGCTAATTCCCACAAAATTCTCGGGGCTAGCATGGAAAGTAATTCGAGAGAGGCTCGCCACACGGACTGACCTAAAGAAGCGTAAGGTTCTTGGAGACGAAGACGTCTTGCTCTGTCCCCTCTGCGGCATCGAAGAAGAAACTGTCCCTCACCTCTTCCTTCGGTGCAACTTCTCCATCAGGCTGTGGAATCTCAGCTGCTCGTGGCTTGGAGTTAACACCGCTCTCCACAGCAAACCTGCTGCTCATTTTCAACAATTTTGTGGACTGATTGGCGGTAAACGGAAGAACAACATCCTTGATTGTCTGTGGTGCATGATCGTGTGGTATATATGGAAAACAAGGAATGGAAAAGTATTCGCAAACGAAGACATGAAGTTGGAGAAGATCTTTGACGAAGTGAGAGTTAAGATGTGGGGAATTCTATCACTAAGTAGAGACTGCCCTCACCCGTTCTCATTTAATGACTGGTGCTCATCTCCTAGGACAGCTTGGACATAGGAAATTGGCTCAATTGTAATGGTGTAACTCTATATATCTCCGCTCTTAAGAGAAACTATGTAACTCTCTTTGCCGAGTACTACTGGTACTCCAGTTTGATATAATAAATTTTCTCCTTCCAAAAAAAAAACATTTAATTACTTTATGTATTCTTTCAAAATTAGGTTTTGACGATTTCTTGAAACAATATTGAACTAGAGATAGGTTTCAAAGTAACATATGAGCATTGAAAGGAGTGTAAAATAAAATATAATTCTTAAAATCACGCGTCTGTTAAAAATTGCACTTTTGGTCCTGTATGAAAGAGGTCGTATTACTTCCAGTCCTTTCCATAAACTTTTAGTCCCATAATAAATTTTAATCTATTTTAACAAAAGAAACTGGCGTGAACGTCACGCACCCATTAAAACACATCCAAAAGCCTAATATCGGATTAGTCAAACTCTCACCCAAAAAAAAACACAAGAAAACCAACTGTAATTACACCCCAAAAGAATTGCACCCAAATTGAATGGAAAACGAACTCAACTCGTAAGAAGTGTACGAGAAACGTGCAAATGTCTCCCAAAAAATCACAAAAAAACATTTACTTTATATTCTTTCAAAATTAGGTTTTGACAATTTCTTGAAACAATATTTGTAAGAACCCAAAAATCTCATGAATTGAGCCCTTATATTTGTTTATGTGAAATTATGTGATTTATCATAATTATGTGAAATTTACATAATATTAAATGTTATTCACCTATTAAATTATTTATTTACTAATGGTAGTAAGATTAATGTTGGTGGATGGCATAAGACTAGTTAAGTTATTCATTAAGGATTGATTTGATATAAGAAGTGGTCTTAATATAATATAAGAAATGGCCCAAACAAAAATATTAAGGCAAGGCCCATTCTTATGGCCCACTAAGGAAACCCTAGGACATTTTGCACCTTATAAATAGCCACTTTCAGAAATTTTGCACATTTTTGGCACTTCACATTAGGGTAAGATTTTTACTTCACACTCACACTCAAGACACACACACTTCAGCTTCCTTCTAAATTCCGGCCAACTTTCCGACGTCCGATCATTGATCGGCCAGCACCGTTGGAAAGCTCTCGTCGAGAGGTTTCTGGAACACTTTTCCGATTCTCGATCGGGGTTCTAGATCTCCAGTTATGGCTGGTCAAAGATGGGTTAAAACCCTTATAGTCGGAACTTGTTATTTAGGCCATAACTTTCAGTACAGGAGTCCGATTTTTATGGTTTTGGTCTTGTTTGAAAGATGTTTTCATAAGCTTTCCAGAACATATTTTAGTTTTTAAATCGGTGTTATAAAACTCTAGTTATGTCCAGTCAAAGTGTTTGAAAACTTTTAGATCTACTTTATTTCCTTCTCACTTTCATACTCTCTCTCTCTCTCCCGTTTTCCGGCGACTCTCCGTTGGTACGCCGCCTGTTTTATTGGTGGACCACCTTGCCGGAGCTTTTTCCTGTAGGTGGTGGAGATATGAGTTGTGGGGTTGAATATATTGAGGTATAAAATTACGAGTTGCGTTTTGTAGATAAATTTGTATCTTGGGGTCAAAACGTTATTTTTCGGTTTTTCATTTTTTCCCAAGCCAAATATTTTCCATCTTGTCAATGCATTTTTATTATTTACGAAAATGCACTATTTTATTTAAGAAAAGTCACAAATTTTTCATAAATTTGCAACAATGCCCATAAAACTTCAAATGCACATAAAATGTTCGTTTTTCATCCGTTTTGAATGAAATCAGTGGCATTTAATCCCAAATTTTGAAACCTACTGTTTTTCATTAAAATATTGAACTTCCAGATTATTTAAATCTGCCTTTCAGTCCTTAAACTTTTACGAGAATGCATTCTTTTCCTAAAACCCCTAATTTCTATGTTTGGCCAACATTTCTACTTTTTTTAAGTACACTATCACAACCACATACACTTAGACTATAATTATTGTTCATATTAATTAAGGACTAAGTGGTAGAACTATTATTGTAGGATTTAAGGAACGAGAAGTGGGAAAGGACTTGGAACTAAGGGGGAGGATACCGTTTAACTTTCCAAGCTAATAGGTGGGGTAACTCTCGTTGACTTTTACAATGCCCACTTTATATATCATGTGATTTATTGTATTAAATGTCCTATGTGAATTTGTGTATAAATATGTTCATGTTCACTTGTGGAATATATGCTTTATGGATATTTGATATTAGACATGTTCACTTGTGTTAAGTATGTTCTATGGATACATAAATGCTTATGATTATGCATGTCCATATGTGAAGAAGTACGTTACATTAATGTTTTCATACATGCACGTTTCAAACGTGAAGATATATGATATACGGTCAAGACCGTGCAAGATGTATGGTATACGGATAATAACCGTACTAGCTATGATAAGATTACGGGTAACACCGTTCCAAGATTTGATCGAAAGATCACATTCGGGTAGCTCCCGAACAAGATGCTCGAGCGGGGTAAAGCGTGCCCCAACTAGATTGATGTGCTCTTACGTGTATTATATTATAACTATCACTATTTATTAATATAAAACATGTTGGTCCCAAAAGGAGTGTGACACGTGTATGGGGGGGGGGGGGAATACACGTGTGTGTGTTTTTCAAAAAAAAACTTTTGCAAGTAATCAACACAAATAATCAGAGTCAAGTAAGTTACAAAATAGCAGTTATAACAACACAAAAGCTAAAGCAATAAGATAAATGCAGTGAGTAAGAACACAAGACGTATAGTGGTTCGGAGACTAAACTGCTCCTACGTCCACTCTCCTAATTTAATAGGATAATTCCTTAATCACTTCGGAATTAGCTTGTTTTTACAGTGCCAAGGTGCACTCTACTTCTTCTCCTTCTCTTCTCTTCTCTTGATTTCTTACAACCTTCTCTCGTTGCAATACTCTCAATCTCTACTACGAACTCAACAATACTCTCAATCTATCTCTCAAGGTGAAAGTAGGGTTTTGTTCTAGTACCAACTAATTGTGTGATATCCTTTACAATTTAAGAACGAATATAAAGGATATATCACTGTCTAGGCTTTGGATAATCAACAATAAGCTTGCCTAGTGGGGACTAAAGGTAACACTCACAAATGAATATGCTTAAAAGCTTTTTAATCTCTCGAGTGTTTTGAATGCTTTCAATTGCTATAGAATGTATATGGCTTGTGTCTTGATGTATGTCCCGTTTTTTTTTCTTGATTCAAGATGTGGCCTATTTATAGATGAAGCAAACTATCTGTTGGTGGAGATAGCAAACTTATCCATAAATTTGAACTTTCAAATTGTTCAGGGGCCTGCAAGTAAATAGTACATGTATTCACGTCCATTCTGCAATTTGCATTCCAATATCAGAGTTTGTTATGCGCAGTGACAGGTGGCTCTCATTCCTTGGCTAATTTGGAATAATTTTGTCCTTCCCGCTAACGGCCTTGTACTGGATAAAGTGCCTAGTCATTCCTTGTCTTTGTCCATAAGTATGCCAAGTCCAAAGTATATGAATATCTAAATTCATCATACTTGACTTTTGTCGTCCAGCATACTTGTCTTCATGAATCCTTGTCACTTTCTTCATAACACTTCAGCTCCTTGTCTTCAATGATACTTGTCTTTTGTGCTTTGTGCTTTCAGGTCATAGATTCAAAGAATAATCTATCTAAAAATTCAAGCTCCCTAACATATATGAGCTTTTCTAACCTGAAAATCTAGACTTGGCAAATCATCATACTTGGGGTTTTACTTAGGGTTTTGGTATCAAATCAAAATCAAATTTTCTTTTATTAATATAAACCATATCCCAACAATTTCCCCCTTTTTGATGATGCCAAAACCTACTTACTTCAAAAGATCCATAGGGATTTCTTTTTCAGTAGATTTGACAAAAACAGGACAACTAGCATGTATATTCTATACTTAGAGAATTTCACAGAATAAATTCAGATAATTAACCTAAAAAGGGCTAAGTTTTCTGAGTTCTATAAAACTTGATCTAAGCAAGAATCAATTTAAAATCATTTTGCTAGAGCCTATTTTCAGACAAATAACACAAGTATAAAGACTCAAAAATTGTTGTCCAGTGCATATAATAGATAATCATCATCAGAAATAAGATAGCACAGTAGTAAGAGCAGAAAGTTGTAAGTTCTAGCTCTTAAGGAGCAACAATTATCTGGGAATAAAAATAAACATAGATTAAAAAAGTTCATGATTGTTCGAGATTAAATCTTGACTTGACCTTCAGCAGCTTCATCACTTGGCTGCATCTGACTTCTTCTTCAGGAAAGATGGGAGTTCCTTGAACAGTGGAGTTAACCCATACGATGCAAAGTGCCTATTCTTCAAGGCCATGACCTCCTCATTCTTTCCAATCAAATCTTCATCCTTGACAAGTTGCACAAACTCATCAGTAATTGCTTTCCTATCAATGCTTTTACCATCAGTCTTCATTGGTGGAGTCCAGAAAATTTGTTCAGGAGCTTTGACAATCACTTTCTCCTTTTGAGCAGCTCCAAGAATCTTCGTGTATAGTTCTGGATAATTCTCCATCATAAAACCTTCTTAAAGACCATCAATGTCTTCAAAGTCTCCCCATCTCTTCACAACAAAGAAGAGATGATCCCATACTCGATTGGCTTCATCCCAAGCACCATTGAGTTCAGTAGGAACCCAGCTGTCAGTATGAGGGATCCTTTTCAAGGTTTCGGACTTCCTCTTGGCTCTATTTTCCATCATCAAAGCATAAGAACTCTTGTAAGACTTAGAATTTCCTGGATTGAAGTCTTTGTGCCTCTTCAACCTGCACTCTTCAGCATCTATGAACATCTTGGTTCTTTCTTCAATAACAAGCTTCCTTACTCCTTTTCTTGTTTCTGCATCTTGTCCAGCTCCTTCTGCAAAGATGTTTGCAACTTCTTCAAACACATGAGCTTTGTCTTTCACAAGATCAGCAGTAGTAACTTCAGGAGAAGCTCTTCTAACAGGTAGCTTATCTTCTCTTCTAACCAAGGTTGGAATTTCCATCTCTTCATCATCATCTGGTTCACTTGACTTGTACTTCTTGCTTTTCTCTTGGTCAGAGATATCTGCAAGTTTCTTTCTCTTCAAATTTGGTTTCCTTATCCTTCCACTTCTAGTTTTGGGACAGTCCTCTTCTTCTGTCACATTAGTAATTTCCAAAACTTGTGCTTTCCCCTTTCCCTTGCTACCTTCCCCCTTACTCTTCTCACCATTCTTCAATAGATCTTCCCCCTTCTTTTCACTTTCCCCCTTTTTGGCATCATCACATGCCTCAAGGTTGGTGGGGTTAGCAGGGTTGGCATCAATCTTAGCCATAGTAAGTGAAAGCTCTTGTTGGTAGGTGTCCATTCTTTTCATCTGGACAGAAATGGGGTCAACATGATTCAATAGAAATGCAGAAATGGTGGAACTTACAGACTCTTCCACTTGCTTCTTCACAGCTTGATCAACTTGGTTCCTCATCATCTTGATTATGCCTTCCAAGTTGTCTTTGAATAAATCAGAAGCAGCATTCAGTGAACTCTTGATGGTTTCTTTGATCAGTTGATCTCTTTGACTCTGCATGGACTGAGTCAGCTTTTCAATGTCCTTTGACAGCATCTGGGAAATCTCTTCCTTCTCTTTGGCAACATCATCCTTTAGCCTTAGAATTTCCTCTCTGTCCTTTTTGATCAACTCTTTTTCTGTGTGGAAGTATGTGGTCACAACTTCTGACATGATCTTTGATGACTCTCCTATCTTGAGAGTAGAGTCCTTCACATCCTTTCCAACACTTTCCATCTTCTTATCAAAGGTTTCAAAACCTTTTTCAACAGCTTCCAGCTTTATGGTTGTGGAGTTCATCTTCTCTTCCAAACTCTCAACCTTGATGCTTAAGTCCATAGCATTGTTATCAATGGTTTCCTCCAGGTTCTCCATCCTCCTTGTCATCCTTCTTGCCTTTGTGTTCAAATTGATCAAAGACTTGTGCTGGGCTTCATTTGTTGGAATGATAGTTTCATCCAAACTATCTCTCACATACTTTCCCATGTTTAGGCATAAACCTACAACATTCTCCAGCCTCTTCCTCTCAACTTCATTGATTTGTTCAATCTCAGAATTGAACTCCTCCATCACTGCCTTCATTCTTCCATCCTCCTTATCAATGATGCAGACTTCAGTCAAAGGAGAAGCATCTAAGTGAATTGGGAACTCCATCGACGTTGATGGTGCTGCAGCTAATGCCTCATTTTCCAAGGGCTTCTTCATAGCAGCTGGTTCCTCAGTCTTCACAGCTTCTTTCTGAGCAATATTGGCCTCCACTTCATCTTTCTTGGCCTCAGCTTTAGTGACTTCAGCATGAGTTGGCTCATTCAACTCAGCATCATGAATGTTAGGATTTTCAGCAGTTTTCTCAGTTGGAGGTTAAAAAATGACAATCTCCATGGATGCAGTGGCTTCAACAGCTGGCTGTATTTCAACATTTTTAATCAATTGACCTTGGTCAATTTCATCAATCTTTCCTCCTTCACTGGTTTCTCCAATCTTTAATTCTTCAATGGCAGTCTCAACTCCATCAAAGAAATCTTTCTCATCAGGCTTCTGGCTTTCATTTCCTCCTTCAATGATGTCTACCTCCATGGCAGCAATCTCTCCATCATCTTTGTCCTCAACAATCTTGGACTCTTCTTCAGTCTTGTCCTCAGTGCTCTTGGACATTTCAACATCTCCATCAGCTTGCTTTGATAACTTATCATCCTCCTCCATTAAGTCTTCGATGTTCAGATCAATCCCAGCAATAATGGATTGAATAGCTTTCTTCTGAATCTTAATGTTCACCAAGTTGGCAAACAACCTTTCATCTGTCAATTCAAAAGTGGATTCCACTTCAGCAAAATCTGTTAATCTGGCTTCCTCATTCTCCCACCAGTCCAGTCCCTTGGACTCAATCACTTTCCCAATATCATACATGGATTTCTTCCTTATATCTACAATCAATCTAAGATCATAGAAGGTTGATCTTAAATCAGGGTATTTGGTAAGTTGGGGATAAAGTTGGTCTAGGAAAAATTTGGATTCATCTCTCAATGATATTTCATAGGTGTATTCAGAGGTTGTATCTGACTTGGATGAGGGTTGAGGTTCATCAAAAAGAATGGGTATGGGGGTATCAGACTTGTAGGTAACTTTTTGAATGGTTGGATCATTCAAATGAGGGGTAGTTTCAACAGCTTTTGGGCTATGACTTGAGGGTTCATTCAAGTCTAGGTTTTCAGATGATACTCTTTCTTCATCATCATCACCTTCATCATCATCATTTGAACCTTCCAGTTCAGCTTGCTCATCAATATCCATTTCCTCTTCAGAAGTATCAACATACTCCTCTTAAGTTTCATCTTCACTAGGGCTAGACATGGCCCTCTTTTTCTTGGACTTTGAGGCTGTCTCAACCTCCTTTCCTTTCTTTTCCTTCTTGGCTTTTTCAAGAATACTGATCACCATTTATGTTGCTTCTTCACTCTTCTGCTTGGCAGATTTAGCTTGCTTCCTTGTTGAGGCTTTTGGTGACTTGATCTCCAGCCCCAATCTTTTCTGAGTTCTCACAGATAATTGTCTAAACAATATCTTGGTGGTGTTGAACTTTACTCCATCTTCAACAATGCCCTCAGGTCCATATTTGTATAAGAATGCAGCAAATTTTGTACAGAAGGCTAGTTTCTTCTCAATGACTACCTTCCTTACATCCACAATTTTGAACTTTGCTTTCTCCTCTGCAAGTTTCTTCAGAAAGTAACCTTTCCAATTCATCGGCTTCTTTCCTCCATCAATGATAGCTTTCATCAGTCTTACTTTGGATTTGTTGATCTGGTCATAGCTTCCTGTGGTGCACATAACAGTCTTTGCAACCACATCAAGTAAAAGTTGATAGTCTTCTTTAAGAACTCTTTTGTGTAGACCAGATTTGAGAAGTACTGGCTTGTTCATCCATTGGTTGGCAACTTCTTGTTCATTGTTCCTCATATACTCTTCAGGATCTTCTCCAGTAGCATTCAGACCAAAGAATTCATCAAAGTTTTCTTCAGTGAACTCAAACTTCTCAGCAGTCTTCTTGGATGTGTCTGGTTCATGAGTCATAATGTAACCAGATCCTGAGCTTTTTGGAGTGAATGTGCCTAAGAACTGAGTAGTTGATAGTTCCAGGCAAGTTTTGGGGATGGCCTCGAGCCATTTCTTCAATCCAGCTTGCTCCAGCCAAGTAACTATTCTTCTTGTGTGTTTATTTGACAGATTGTCAAAGCACACAGTCTGCTCAAAGTGGAGCATGGTTGCTTCACTCAAATAATTCCAGTTGATGTCCAAATCAGGGTGATTGAAGTCAACTAAAAATATAGCCAATATACACTATTAGTATAGTTTAATAGCACAATATTACTATTAAAACATAAGATTAGGCTATCTTGGAACAGTATCTTGCATTTATGTCTCAGATTTACTGTGGATAGATTTACATAACAAGTTCATAGCATCATAATACCATATCCAACAATGTTTTAAGCTTGTAATCATGTTCTCTAGACATAATATGTGTATGAATCTAATACGTTTTTAAGCATTACACATGTATTTAACAGCATATCATTCAATAAATGACTAATCCGTAAATCCAAACAGATTCATTTAGAGCTAAAAACAGAGCATGTTATTTTTCTTGAAAGCTTTACAAATATGCATGTCTTTAACAGAAGATTATGAGAAATACTAACCCATTTCCAAAGACATTTTTGTTAAAGTTATAGTGCTTTGAGCAAAACTTGTAGATAAGCTTGAAGATTCTTGAGCGATTTAGCTTAGGGCTTTTTCAGAAATTTTGAAAACGTAAATTGTGAAAAATTCTAAGTTATGCTTTTATATCTCCTCAACTGTACAATTTGAAAAGTGTTAGGTGTAGGGCTGAGATTGAATTGATAAGATTTAATGGTTTAGATCAATTCTGTTACACCAAAGGACGCAAATGTCGTGTCCTGCGCACAGTAAGTTGCTTTTTCAGAAAATCATGCAATTGATCGTCTTTTAGCAAAAATCTCTTGTTTGTCTGTTATGAGCATTAAATGCGTACTATAAAGATGAACAGAGTTTAACTTTTATGAAAAAGAAAAACTTATCTACAGTCAAGTGACAACTTGACTGAATAACCCTTGACAACTTCTATTGAAATTTCTCATGTTCTTTGTCATCCTCTGCGTTGTCCTTCGTAGTTTTCCTCGTACTTGAGTGTCATGTACTTTGTCCAAGTTTCCTGCATGAAAATTCTTGAAAATAATATCAGAATTTGAAAAATAAATTAATGAACTTTGTATTGTCTCTCAACTTATCCTTCCTAAATCTTCACTCTAAGTTCCCCCTTGGATTAATACTAGTATCTCTGGCATGAGTAAAGTAATTCCTTATACTTTAAACATTCTCTCCAGGATCTAATAAACCAAGTTCCATTGAAAGTTCCTTGAACCTTGTTTCAGCTAGGGGTTTTGTAAGAATATCAGCCTTTTGCTTATCAGTATGAATCTTTTCCATTCTGATATCCTTTTTCTCTACATGATCTCTTATGAAGTGATGTCTAATATCCACATGTTTACACCTTGTGCGTAACACTGGATTTTGAGTAATAGCTATGGCACTATTATTATCACAATAAATAGGTACATCTTTTGTGACAACTTTATAATCTCTTAGCTGTTGTTTGAGCCATAAGATTTGAGCACAACAGCTTCCAGCAGCCATGTATTCAGTCTCTGTGGTTGAAGTAGCTACAGAAGTTTGTTTCTTGGAAAACCATGAAATCAATTTGTTTCCTAAGAATTGACAAGTGCCAGTAGTTGATTTTCTGTCTATCCTACATCCTCCATAGTCGGCATCGGAATAACCAGTCAACTCAATGTTGTCTTCAGATGGATACCACAATCCTAAGTTCACTGTACCTTTTAAATACCTAAGTATTGTTTTGGTAGCCTCTAAGTGACTTTTCTTTGGATTGGACTGAAATCTAGCACAAACACCAACTGCAAAAGTAATATCAGGTCTGCTTGCAGTTAGATATAATAAAGAACCTATTATTGCTCTATATTCAGTGGGGTTGGTATCTAATCCATCACTGTCAGGATCCATTTTCCAATTTGTATTCATAGGAATCCTAACTGGTTTGCTATTTTCACAGCCAAACTTCTTGATCATTTCTCTAGTATACTTAGCTTGATTGATGAAGATTCCTTTCTCAGATTGTTTGACTTGAAAACCTAGGAAAAAGTTCATCAATCCCATCATTGACATTTCAAACTTCCCTTGCATGAGAGTTGAAAATTTCTTGCACATATCCTCATTTGGTGAACAAAAATGATATCATCAACATATATCTGTACTAACAGAATATCATTTCCTTCACTTATCCTAAATAAGGTCCTATCAACTGTGCCTTTCACAAAACCATTGTCCAATAGGAATTGTGATAGTGTCTCATACCAAGCTCTTGGTGCTTGTTTGAGACCATAAAGTGCTTTCTTCAATCTATACACTTTGTCTCCCTCTTCAAAACTAGGTGGCTGCTCTACATAAACCTCTTCTTTAAGTACACCATTCAGAAATGCACTCTTCACATCCATTTGGTATACCTTGAACTTCATATGAGTTGCATATGCTAAGAACAACCTAATTGCTTCTAACCTAGCTACAGGGGCAAAGGTCTCATCATAGTCTATTCCTTCATGTTGACTATAACCTTTGGCAACTAGTCTGGCTTTGTTTCTAACTATAACATCATTTTCATTCTTCTTGTTCTTGTAAACCCATTTAGCTCCTACAACATCCTGATGTGTTGGTCTGTCTACCAGCTCCCAAACATCATTCCTTTTGAACTGATTTAGTTCCTCTTGCATTGCTGTAATCCAGTTGGAGTCTGTCATTGCTTCTTCAATGGTTGTGGGTTCTGTTTCAGAAAGAATACAACAAAATAAGGCACTCTCGCCATCTTGTCTCCTAGTGATTACACCACTAGTAGGATCACCAATGATCTGGTCTGAAGGATGAGCATCTAGCCATGTCCTTCTAGACTGATCATTTTCAGATAAGTTAGTCTCATTTGGTTCAACATTTAATTCAACATAGAATTCAGGAAAATTAAAAGCAGGATCAGTTTCATATTCAGGGGTGTTGTCCATGTCATCGACATTGACATTTACAGGTTGAGTTCCCCCTAAATCATTTGATCCTTGTACTCCCTCAGCATTACCAGCTTCGTCATTGGGAGAACTTACCTCAGGTTGAGTGGGTTCATTCAACTCAACATTGCAGTTTTCCTCATGGATGTTGGCTCCAGGTAAGTTGTCTTTATCTTGATTGGCTTCAGATATGTTGGATATCTTGAGGTTGTCCAAGTCAGGATAGTGTACATCAGTAAATGTAGATTCTTTTCTTTCACCATCTCTTAGCCTTGTCACTCTTGTGTTGATTTCATCATGAGATTTATCTTCTTTGTTTGAGGTCCTGTGCTTGAAAGAAAACTCATCAAAGATAACATGAGGTGTTTCTTCAACAATAAGAGTTCTACAATTATAAACTCTGAAAGCTTTGCTAGATGAAGAATATCCTAGAAAGATTCCTTCATCTGCTTTGCTATCAAATGTTTTTAATTGTTGCTTCCCATTATTATGAATGAAACATGTACATCCAAAAATATGAAAGTAAGAAATTCTTGGTTTTCTCCCTTTGAAGAGTTCATAAGGAGTTTTTCCTTGTTCCTTTGTTAGCATGGATCTGTTTTGGGTGTGACAAGCAGTATTGATTGCTTCTGCCCAAAACCTCTTTGGAATCTTTGCTTCTGCTATCATGGTTCTTCCAGCTTCCTTGAGTGTTCTAACTCTCCTTTCTGCTACACCATTTTGTTGAGGTGTTCTAGCTGATGAAGTTTCATGAGTGATTCCATTTGCTTGACAGTATTCATTTATGTAAGAGTTGATGAATTCAGTTCCTTTGTCTGATCTGATCTTTACAATGTTCAAGCCTTTCTCATTTGTAATTTTCTTCATAAGTTCTGGCAGCTTCTGTTGAGTCTCCTTCTTCTTTAACATGAATACTACCCAAGTGTATCTTGAGAAGTCATCCACTACTATTAGTGTATACTTCTTCCCACTGATGCTCACAGGGGTAATGGGTCCAAATAAATCCATGTGAAGTAATTGTAATACTCTTGCAGTTGAGATGGCAGCCTTTGTCTTGAAAGATGCTTTGACTTGCTTTCCTTCTTGACATGCTTGACAGATATGTTCTTTTGTGAATACTTCATTTGGTAGGCCATCTACTAAGGAAAATCTTGCAAGTTTGTTCAAGGTCTTAAAGTTCAGATGGTTTAGCCTTTTGTGCCATAGCCAACAGAGATCTTTAGAACCTTTTGCAACTAGGCAAATATCTTCAGGGGATTTGTTCCAATCTGCAAGATAAACATTACCTTTCCTTGACCCAGTTAGTAGTAACTGTTGATTTGATTTGTTCTTAATATAACATAAGTTACTAGAAAACTCAACATCAAAACCTTTATCACAAAATTGGCTTATTGAAAATAGATTGTGTTTCAGACCATAGACATATGAAACATTTGAAATACTTACAGTACCAATTTTGAGAGTTCCATAACCTTTGGTTGTTCCTTGTGAGTTGTCACCAAAAGTTACTTGTGGTCCATCTTGTTCAACGAAATCTGACAGAAGTTCCCTATTTCCAGTCATATGTCTTGAACATCCACTGTCCAAGTACCATGTAAGTTCTTTAGGAATTCTTTTCTTTGTTGATGGCACCACAGGAACCTGTTACAAATCAAAACTTAGGTACCCTTTGAAAGTTGGGTCGTAGAGGGTTAGACATACCTTTTGGAACCCAAACTTGCCTTATTTTCATTACTTGAAAAGGGCTAATTTGTTTTCCATAAACATCTAAATACACAATCTTCCTTTTAAATGCCTTAGGTTGAGATTGAGTATTAGTGTGAATCTTGGATGATTTAGAAGAGTTATATCTATTCTTGTGAATATATCTGCTAAATCTATCTTTTGACTCATGTGCAGCATGCTTGAATCTTTGTGGATAGGAATTCAGATTACTTGATGTCCTTGGCATGTAGAATTCAAGTCTTCTGTACTCATTGTACTTAGGCTGGAAATTCCTTTGATAATTCATTGTAGGCCTTCTCATTTGAGTTGGTCTTCTTTGAATATCTTGTGATTTTCTTACCTGAGTCTGAGAGTTTTTCAGGTGAGTTGTCTTCCATTGGCCTTTACTCATCTGAATTGTCTCAGGCCTCTGAAATCTTATCTTAGGTCTTGCAACCATTGACTTGTGATTCAGGATAGTTGGTACAATGGGTTGTTTACCTTTGTCCTTTATCTGTAGCAGCTTTGGTTCAACAATTTCAGTCTGAGCCACAAATTTTACAAAGACTCTCTTAGTAATACTTGTTGAAGTATTACTGAGGCATGGTGAAGATATTTTATCTAGATTGTAACCAAGTCCAGATCTTTGAGTCATAGGCCTTTGCATCCCTTGTAGTTCATCTATTGAATTAGATGACTTATACAGGGCAGCCAGTTTAAGTTTCAGACTCTCTTCACTACATTTAAGACATTCATGTTCCTTGAAAAGATGTTCAAACTTTGCCATCAATGCTTGGTAGTCTGAATCCTTACTCTCATGAAGTTTAACCTTTTCTTCCAACATAATAAGTTGTTCAAATGACTTGTCCTTTATAGTATTCAGCTCCTTAGTTAAGTCATTGCACAACTCATTAGTTCTCAGATCATGTTCAGCTTCAACCTGAGTAATTCTTTCAATCTTAGCATTCAAGACTTTGTTTTCTTCTAAGGTTTGATCATGAATCTCTTGTAGTCTCATGAAGTCTTCCATCAACTTACCAAAGGTAAGCTTCAGATTGTCTTCATTTGACATCATTGTGCTACTAGAATTGACAGAACTAGAAATAGATTGTACCTCATCATTGTCTTCAATAGCCATTAGACATTCTTCATCACTGCTGTCTGTAAACATCTCAGATGATGAAGATGGAAGTTGATCATCTTCAGAGGTTTCTTCTTCAGCTTTCAATGCTTTCCTCTTTCCATATTTCTTGTCCCTCTTAGCTTGTCTTTCCTTCCTTTCCTTAGAAGTTAGCTCTGGACAATCATATTGGAAATGTCCTGTCTTCTTGCAGTTGTAGCATGTATCCTCATCTTCATCTTTCTTCTTTTCAGCATCTCTCTTCTTGGTTGATGAAGATGGATCTTCTTTGGAGTTGTCCCTTCTGGATCTCCTTTCATCATTCTTCTTCTCAGGTGAGTTGAACCTTCTTCTTCTATCTTGGTAAAACCTTTTGTATTTACCAAATCTAGAATTTAATCTTTCAAATCTTCTAGCCATCATGGCCAACTCATCTGAAAAGTCAGCTTTGGAAGTCCCTTTTCCACTCTTGCTTGATTTGCTGGTTTTCTTGGAATCAGGTTCATTGGATTTGGCCTTCAGTGCAATCCCTTTGCTCTCAGGTTCCTCAGTGTTGTTCTTCCTGTTCAAGTCATATTCATATGCCTTGAGTTCTGAGAACACTTGTTGCATTGGCATTGTTGACAAATCCTTTGTATTCTGCATCATGATAGCATACACATTCCATTTGGTTGTCAAGCTCCTAAGTATCTTCAGAGCCACTTCTCTCTTGGAGTATACTTTTCCAAGTGAATTGATCTCATTCATGATGTCTGTGAACCTTCCATCCAGTTGATCAATGTTTTCATCAGATTTCATCCTAAATTGCTCATACTTTTGAACAGCAACTTGAAGTTTGTTTTCCTTGATCTTGTCAGTTCCTTCACACATTAGAGCTAATGTGTCCCAAATCTCCTTTGCAGTTGTGCAGTGAAACACTCTACCCATTATAGCATCTGGAATGGTCTGATATAGGGTGTTCATTGCAACATAGTTGAGATTCTGCTTCTTTTTCTTTCTTCAGGAGTGAGCTCATCATCATCTTTTGGAATTTCTTGTGCTCCAGTTGCTCTTTGGGCTTCTGTAACATTTGTGTTGGATTTCATGAACACAAATGGACCTTTAGTGATCACCCTTAGCATTTCATCATGGAGACAGGCCAAGTGAGCTCTCATCCTTATCTTCCAGAAGTCATAATTCTCAATAGAGAACATAGGCAGTTTCTGGTAAGATATCTTGTTGATGGGGTTGGTTCCCATAGTAGTAGGTGGTGGAACAGCTACACCAGAATTCTCAGAAGAAGATGTGTTAGGCATAGTGAATAATCAGAAATAATGAATATCACAAAAAGTGCACAAGTAGATCAGTTCAGGTAACCAAAGTTGATCCTCAAAGCAGTGGTCTTTAAACCCCTGCTCTGATACCACTTGTTGGTCCCAAAAGGAGTGTGACACGTGTATGGGGGGGGGGGGAATACACGTGTGTGTGTTTTTCAAAAAAAAACTTTTGCAAGTAATCAACACAAATAATCAGAGTCAAGTAAGTTACACAGTGTGTCAAGTCATATGAAATTACTAACAGTAGATTCTAAGAATTCTTAACAGTATGCAACTTGTATGCGGAATAAATGATAGGCCCTTTTATACTCCTTAATTAATATGCACTTAGATACTAAGTTATCAAATAGCAAATAGCAGTTATAACAACACAAAAGCTAAAACAATAAGATAAATGCAGTAAGTAAGAACACAAGACGTATAGTGGTTCGGAGACTAAACTGCTCCTACGTCCACTCTCCTAATTTAATAGGATAATTCCTTAATCACTTCGGAATTAGCTTGTTTTTACAGTGCCAAGGTGCACTCTACTTCTTCTCCTTCTCTTCTCTTGATTTCTTACAACCTTCTCTCGTTGCAATACTCTCAATCTCTACTACGAACTCAACAATACTCTCAATCTATCTCTCAAGGTGAAAGTAGGGTTGTTTTGTTCTAGTACCAACTAATTGTGTGATATCCTTTACAATTTAAGAACGAATATAAAGGATAGGATATCACTGTCTAGGCTTTGGATAATCAACAATAAGCTTGCCTAGTGGGGACTAAAGGTAACACTCACAAATGAATATGCTTAAAAGCTTTTTAATCTCTCGAGTGTTTTGAATGCTTTCAATTGCTATAGAATGTATATGGCTTGTGTCTTGATGTATGTCCCGTTTTTTTTTCTTGATTCAAGATGTGGCCTATTTATAGATGAAGCAAACTATCCGTTGGTGGAGATAGCAAACTTATCCATAAATTTGAACTTTCAAATTGTTCAGGGGCCTGCAAGTAAATAGTACATGTATTCACGTCCATTCTGCAATTTGCATTCCAATATCAGAGTTTGTTATGCGCAGTGACAGGTGGCTCTCATTCCTTGGCTAATTTGGAATAATTATGTCCTTCCCGCTAACGGCCTTGTACTGGGTAAAGTGCCTAGTCATTCCTTGTCTCTGTCCATAAGTATGCCAAGTCCAAAGTATATGAATATCTAAATTCATCATACTTGACTTTTGTCGTCCAGCATACTTGTCTTCATGAATCCTTGTCACTTTCTTCATAACACTTCAGCTCCTTGTCTTCAATGATACTTGTCTTTTGTGCTTTGTGCTTTCAGGTCATAGATTCAAAGAATAATCTATCTAAAAATTCAAGCTCCCTAACATATATGAGCTTTTCTAACCTGAAAATCTAGACTTGGCAAATCATCATACTTGGGGTTTTACTTAGGGTTTTGGTATCAAATCAAAATCAAATTTTCTTTTATTAATATAAACCATATCCCAACAAAACACGATGTTGAACGTATTACATGGTTAACATATGATTGATGATACGTGAAGGTTGTGATTTGAGTTGTCGCTATGTGACTTAATGCCATGATTGAGAGTAATGAATCTCAAATTTATGTTTATTATATACATTGATTCCCATGGTTAACCTTTATTATGGTAGATTGTATGATATTCGAGTGGGTGTTGAGTGAACCCACTGAGTATTTTTCAAATGCTCACCCCTTCCACTTTCAGGTGGGAACGTTCGGGAGGATTGAAGGTGGATGTGAGCACTCGATCTCGAAAGTGCAACCCTTTAATTCATGTCTTTTGAAATTTAAAATTATATTTTGGATGACTATTTGAAATTGTAGTATTTTATTGTAAGGCAAATCCTTAAGGACCTTACTTGCTACTTTACTTCCGCTGTTGTCACTTCTTAATTATCTTGAGGGTTTTGGTGGTGATCATCTTGGTTTGGATGGTTGCATTCATTTAAATTATTAGGTTATTTTCAAACGTAGTAATGCCCCTTACTCCCTATTTAAAAAAAAAAAATCTATGTTTATTCTTTTAAAATTTTGGGGTCGTTACAATATTGAACTAGAAATAGGTTTCGAGTAAAGTACGAGCATTGAAAGGTGTGTAAATGATTAGTGTGAAAATTGTTCGAAATTCATTTGTTTAATTTGCTTGATTTTATAGGATTTCATGCATTATTTACACTAAATTGACTAATTACACTTGATTTGGAGAAAGGATGTGGTTTGCTATTTTTTTTTTAGGAAAATGGAGATTTTTGGAGTAAAACACGTCTCAATTATTTTATGAAGTCAATTGGAGGGATACATTGAGAAGAGAAGAAAATGATTGGGCTTTAAGAAGAAATTCTTTTTGAGAAGCCCAATATTCCAGCCAAACTCTGCAGCTTATTTAATTTGCAGCTGCTCATATTAAATTAATTGGCATGGCAGCCCACCATTGATAATTGATTCAGGCCACCAAGTCCATTAAGCCCATTAGGCCGTGTGAGTGTGGTGCTGAAAAAAAGAGGCCCACGCCATTAATAATGGGGGAGGCCCACGCTCATGAGATTTTTTTTGGCAGCCAATTTGGGGGCAGCAGCTGGAGGACATACGAAGAAACAGAGGCGCATAGGGCAGCACATCATTGGGAGAAACCCTCTCTTCCCACACTCCACTCTAGTTTAGTTTAGTTTACGTAGTTGGGATCTTAGGTGCTTTATTAGATACCTTCTTAGTGATTGCTCTTATCATACACCAACCAATGAATTAAACGTTCAAGTTAAACTTTAATCGATTTCCACATAATGAAGAACACCCGAACACTATTTCACATTTGATATTTGATCATCATTTTACTTGTTTTTTCTAGTTAGTGTTTATCTTGTTGATTTTTGCATTTAGTTGTAATCGCTCACCCCATGTTTCATCACTATAATTACGTGGTAACACATATCAATAAGGCTACACAAGCTAACTAGTCTCGTGGTTCGATAATTTAACCGGACACTTACTTTTACTACGAGGAACCTCTTATACTTGAGAGGCGAGTATTGAAAAATACGTGTCAGTAAAATAAAATATAATTCTGAAAATATTTTAAATGAAGATTATTATATTTATAAAATTTTGTTTGACCTTAATTAAATTTTAAATATATATTTCACATTATTTATATAAAAACACTACATCACTTAGAAATTAAACTACGTATTCAATCTCACAAAGATATCACATAGATTTGACACAAAGTCTAACCCTCAACCTATTCACTAAGTGGTGTATATATAGAAATACAATGTCACTTGAAACTGCCACAACTAACTAACTACAAAACAGACACTTCAAGAAACAGGGGGAACATCAACAAAAATTTTGCGACAAATCTAATTTTCATCGCTAAAATCAATTTTTAGCAACGAAATAGAAATTTTTGTCGCTAAATTCTTAGATTTAATATTTGCAACAAAATTTATACATTTAATCGTTGTACTAGCAATAAATTGTTTTAATTTCTTGTTAATAATCGGAACAACCATGAAAACTATATTTCGTCGCTAATATTAGCGACGAACAACAAATTTTTGTGGCTAATTTTGTGGATTTAATTTTTGCGATGAAATTAAAATATTTCATCGTTACACTAGCAACGAAATATTTTATTTTGTTAATAATCAGAACATCTATGAAAACTATATTTCGTCGCTAATATTTTAGCGACGAACAACAATTTTTTGTGGCTAATTTCGTGGATTTAATTTTTTTGACAAAATTAAAATATTTCATCGCTATACTAGCAACAAAATATTTTATTTTGTTGTTAATAATCAAAACAGCCATGAAAACTATATTTCATCGCTAAAATATTAGCGACAAACTACAAATGTTCGTGACTAAATTCCTAGATTAAATTTTTGCGACGAAATTAAAATATCTCATCGCTAGACTAGCAACAAAATATTTTATTTCTTTGTTAATAATCAAAACAACCATGAAAACTATATTTCCTCGCTAGGAAATACAAATTCTCGTGGCTAATTTCCTGGATTAAATTTTTGCGATGAAATTAAAATATTTCATCGCTAGACTAGCAACAAAATATTTTATTTTGTTGTTAATAATCAAAACAACCATGAAAACTATATTTCATCGCTAAAATATTAACGAGGAAATACAAATTTTCATGGATTTAATTATTGCGTCGAAATTAAAATATTTCATCGGTAGACTAGCAACAAAATATTTTATTTTGGTCGTTAATAATCAGAACAGCCATGAAAACTATATTTTGTCGCTAAAATATTGACGAGGAAATAAAAAAATTTGTGGATAATTTTGTGGATTTAATTTGTGCGACGAAATTAAAATATTTCGTTGCTAGTATAACGGTAAATTCAATATTAATTATTTTGGTGCATCATGTGGTTGCTAGTATAATGGTAAAAAATATTTATGATCTTAAACCAATTAAATTTAAAGACCCCAATTCCCCAAGTATGATCTGCATCATTTGGTTCTCTGATGTGCAACTTACTGAAAAGAACGAGTATCGCAGATCTTGCTCCCCTGAATCACCATAACTAAATATCTTTTTAATAACCACAAGCTGATAGTCAGTATTAGTATTTATCATATTGGGAACTTGCTTGGTGGATATGTAGATTTTTTCTAGTTTGTCATTACAGTTTTTTTTGTTTATAGTTGCTATTTTACTTTTAATTTTTTTACTGATTATTGTTGATGTTTTGGTTTGTTGGTTGTTGTCATTTGTATATATTATGACGGTAAATTACGTTATTGTTGTCTTGACTCAGTTTGCTTATGGTTTCTTAATGGCTTGTGGTTGATGTTCAAAGATAATTTCTGCTACCATTTGCGTATGTGTGTGTTGTTATTGGTATCTGCTTGTTGCTAGCTATGCAGCCTAGCTTTAAGGTGTTGCTGGATTTTTGATTGTTTGCTGCTGTCCATTGAAGAACTAATGTTATCGTGAGATTTTTGATTGTTTCCTGCTGGTTTCGGGCTGCCCGTTGAAGAAAACTTTTGTTTTTTGCTGAGTTTTGATGCTTATTTATGCTAATTTCAGGTACTTTTTTATACCGAAGGTAGTTAGCTTATTTACCACCTTGTCTTGGCTTTTTTTTTTCTTTTTCTTTTTTCATGTAGTTGACTTTTTTGGGTGTATTTGATGGATGCTCTTTTATTTATAAAACATAATGATATTATTGATTTTATTATGGTGAAATTTAAATTTCGTAGCTATTGTTTGTAATGATATACAATATTTAATTACTAATTTTCCTATTAAATTTGTATGCTGATTAAATACTTTTGCGATGAATGATTTAGTTTCTTTGTTAAATCAGCTATTGGTTGTGATGATATACAACATGGTTTTATCGCTAACATTTTGCAATGAAACACATTTTCGTCGCTAATATTTGCGATGAACTCATGTTTTCATTGCTAATATTAGCGAAAAAATATGAGTTTAAATGCTAATTTTGCGACGAAATTAAAATATTATTGGAAAAATATTAGCCATGATGTAAGGAGCTACTATTTTAGACACGAAAAAATTTGTCGTTAATTCTAATAATTTCGTCGCTAGCGTGAATTAGCAATGAAATAATTTTTTCGCGTGAGTTGTTGCTATACACTCGTCGCTAACGTGTTTGTGACAAATGTTTGATTTTTCTCGCAAACATTTTACGATGAAATTCATATTTTCATCGCTAATATTTTGCGATGAAACTAATATTTTTGTCGCTAATATTTTGCGATGAAACTCATATTTTCATTGCAAGCATTTGCGACAAAATTAAAATATTCGTTGCAAACACGTTAGCGATGGGTGTATAGCAACAAACTCCGCAACAAAATTATTTCATCGCTAACTCACGTTAACGACAAAAATATTAGAATTAGCGACAATTTTTTGGTGCTGATAATATGTATATGTGATATCATTTAATACACATGATATGTATTGACGTAGCAGTATTGAATACAAAGATAGAATAATGATGTAATATGAGGTAGCTGGATATATAAAGAGATAATTAATTAAGAGCAAGTATAAATGTTATCTTTATTATTATTTTGGTGCTGTGTTTCATTAATGACCCATGTTATTAATAATGATTTTTGTGATGTCATATAATACACATTACATGTATATAAAGCAACTAAATGCTTGATCATAAAACACAAAAATAGTGTGCTTGTTTATTAATTTACAAGTTTAAAAAAATATTATTTGTTAATGAATAAATTAGATAAAATAAGAATAATGAGAGAAAAAAGATAAAGTAAGAATAAAGTAGATAAATGAGAAAAAAAATAAAGTAAATGTGGTGGGGTATATATATATTTTTTAAACTCTTTTATGTGGACAACCAAAAAGTAAAAAAAAAGCTCACGTGGACAACCAAATAAAAAAAACCCATACGATAGGATTATTATTAGCAAAGCTTATCTAAATACTATTAATAGATAATCACTTAATTTTAAGTAATAGTGATCAAAGTCTTATCTATTACTCTCTCTCTTTTTCACAATATTTTTTACACTTTTTTCTTCGGGACGTTTCCAATAATTACAAACTTACAATAGAAAACTATTTACAAATTCCACCTTTATAATATTCTCAATTTTACACAAATATCATTATTTTTTGTTTACACATACACACAAGTTAACTCATTTTTTTACTTTATACATAAATGTTTATAAAATTATTCCTGAAAACACTTTACTTAATATGTGTGTCCATATATACGATTTCCTATGATATTTATAATGGCACGGAGGGAGTAGGATTTAGATAAGCTTTGCTAATAATTATTTATTTTCGTGCATCATCATGTGATTAATTGTGACAGATGTTATTAACAAATGATAAAAATTAATTACAAATGTTCTTGTAACTTTGTTTGAGTCCACAATTAGTTAGGTAAGTATTTACTTTCCTAATTATTAAGAAGGTCTTGGATAAGACTTTTTCACATATTTTTTTTTTGAACAGAGAAAATTTTATTGACTGAGTACGTACCAGGGGTACTCGAAAGATAATAATCTGGAGTTACATAGGGGAATTACAATGTATATGATCAGCTACGTTGCACGCATATAAGCCTAGGATTTGAACACCAATCATGGAAATTAAATGAAGTAGTGTAGGATTTGTAGTTAGATACTAAACCCCACATCATAACTCGAACGTCTTCGAACATCTGCTCTGGCTTGGTCTCCTTGTCTGCAAACACTTTGTTGTTCCTCGCTCTCCAAATATGCCACACGGTGCAACACCATAAGCATTCTAGGATGAATTTTAAGTGTTTACCACCAAGCAGTCCGCAATGTTGCTGGAAGTGTGTCTCGGAGGTCCAGTGTCTGGCCGTGGGGGAGTCTAACCATGAGTGGCATAAGTCCCACACCTTATCAGAGAATCTGCAAGTGAAGAAAAGGTATTGCACCGTCTCGTTTTCTAGTCCACAGGAGAGATCATCACCATTGTTGAGAATATGGCGTCTCTTTAGTTCCATTCGTGTGGCCTACCTCTTTCGCAAAACTTTCCAGGCCAGTCCCGAGAATTTACTTGGGGTTAGCTAGCTTGTTCCAAATTTTCTGTAGAGCCTCTCGAACTTCTTCGTGTAGAGTCTGAAGAAGAGGAACTAGGGTCATTTGTACTTCATAAGCTGTTTTGGAGGAGTAGCGGCCGTCTCCCGAAAGCTTCCATTTCCAACAATCTGCGTTGAGTTCCTGCAAAGAAGTGTTCTCCAAAGAAAGCAGTAGTTGCTGTAATGAATTTTCTTCCCAAGCATACAAGTTACGCCTCCACTTTAATTCCCATTGCCATGTACCGTTTACCCAAACATCAAGCTCACTAATCTTAGCATATTTTAATCTAGCAAAAGATTCACACAATTTCGCACCATTTACCCCAAATATCTTCCCAAAAATAAGTAAGACTCCCATCCCCCAAAATTTTTAACCAAATTAGCATCAATTTAGTGAGACCGAGGAATATAAATCAATTTAGTCCCATAACTTTCTATCTTTTTTCACTACAAAAAAAAGTCGTTTTAGAGACGGAGTTACCGACGGATTTTCCGTCGGCCGCCGAGGTTACCGACAGAATTACCGACGGAAAGTCGGCCGTCCCCTTTCTCGGCGTCAGCTTTTTTAGCCGACGGATTTTTGAATTCCGTCAGTATTTCCGACGGAAATACCGAGGGAAAATGGCCGTCATCTTTTTCCGACGGAAAGTCCGTCGGTATTCCGAACAACCCGTTTAACAAACCGGGTCAACATTCCGTCGGTAATTCCGTCTGAAAAAATGAATTAAAATAATTATAAAAGAAATTAGAATGAATTAAAATAATTATAAAAGAAATTAAATGCCGTCGGAAATGTCGTCGGAAATGTCGTCGGAAAAGCCGTCGGAAACCCGACTGAATTAAATTGATTTCGAAATTCACTTATCGACGGAATATCCGTCGGCATTATACCGACGGAATATCCGTCACTAAAACAAAATATTAATAAAAAAAATATGGGTGGCCGGGGAGGCCCCGACCAGAATTTCATTTTCCGACCAAAATTACATTTTCCGACCAGAATAACAGTGGAAAATATTATGGTAAGAAAAAGTGCCATATTAGAGGTTGGGAATGTGAAGAAATTTCGTAAAAAATGTCATTATGTAAAAAGTGTCAAAATTAAAATATTATGTAATGAAACAATAATATTACATGAAATATTATGTTGGGAATGTGAAGAAATTGACATTGTTTTTATTACATATCCTCATGCTTCAAAAAGTATTCTTCAATTCATCCACCTGCACTAGTAGTACAATCACATTGATCAAATTAAACCATTTTCTTTAATATATTATAATCAAACACTACTACAAAATACCCCCAATGGTGACGCTTTGTTAGTGACCCTTGTTAATAAGGGTCACCAAATTAAATAAATAAAGACGCCTTCATTTTTTAGCAATGGTTAGTGACGCTCTGGTGGTATAATACTACTAATGTGAGTTTGAGGTTGCGGGTTCAACTTCTAAAAACGACTTTTTTTTTTTTAACTATTAGTCTCGCTAATATATTTATTTTTCTAATTAATCTCTAATCAATTTCCACTTAATTCTCCAATTTCGTGACTAATATATTTTTTTTCTTAACATCTCTCGTCAATTCCTTCTGTTCTCCAATTTTGCGAGTTAACCTAGGGTTTCTGAATTTCTGAAAATGAGTTCTAAGTCACCACCAAAGGCGGCATGTGGAAAGCCAAAGGCTATCAAATTCTTCTCCCAATTCCCCGTCGGGTAGAGTCGCCCGTTTTCTGAAGGCCGGAAAATAAGCCTAGCGCGTCGGCGTTGGTGTGCCGGAAAAGAGCTATGTTTTACAACAATGATTTCCTTGTAAGTGTTTTTTGTAAGTCTTTTTGTAATAATGGAAATTGTTGATTTTATTTCCTATGGTGGGAATTATAAAAACTGTTCGAACAGTTTTCTTGAAGGGAACGGTTGTACTTGGTAATGGGTATTTTGTAACCATTATTGAAATTGAATCAATTTCCAGTTTTCAGATTTTATCTCCTTTTAATCGATTGAATCATTCTGCTTTGGGTGCGCAGCTTGTTTTAGATTCAGATTCTTGAGAATTGTTTTCAACGTTTGTTTCGGATTTGTGAGTTGGTTGTTTTAATTTGTTACAAGTTCATAGTCTCTGTGTCTGTGCATTAAAATTCTTGATGTTTCGAATGGTTGAGATGCAGTTTGAATTGCAGGCGATTATGGGTGTCGTCTGTTGATTATGGGTGTTGACTCCGTGTGTTGCAATTATGTTCTATTTATTTGCTTGATGCTTCTTTGAGGCGCAGGTTTATAAGCCTCAATTAGATAAAGGCTACAATATTTGATGAATGTCATATTGCAAGACGAAAGCATCAATATGCTTGCATCTAGAATTAATACCGAAAATGATTGAGTCCTGACCTTTCTCTAGAATTAATATCGAAAATGATTTACATTCGAGTTATAAGTTTCAGTAATATAAATTTGGAGGAGTTATATCATTGTGAACTAACAAGTAACAGTGTACAGTTTCCTGGAATATTTAGGATTACTACTTCTCTGATAAAAGCTACAGGTTAGTGCTGCAATAAAACAACTAGAAATAGTATTTTTATATATTGTAGCTTGTTCACTTTTGTGCTTTTTGTATTACTTACTTTGCTTGCCTTTCCTTTCATTTTCTTTCCAAATTTTCCTTCAGATGAATCCTATTGGAAAGGGATCAGTGAACTAGCGAGCATTACTAACAGAGAATTATGCAATAAAACAATTTTCTGGGCAAAGCAATTTGGTTCAAGTTGGTGAGATTATTGGCAATTTGGCAGGCTTGAGAATAGAAGTTTCAGCTTGAAAGGTAAAAAAAATTCCCAAGTTAAGAATATTGTGTGTTTGCTTCATTATAAGTATTATGCTTTCATGATTGATTACCTTTAAGTTCAAATCGAATTAGGTGTAAGCTAGCTACATACCTTTTGTTTTTTATTATTCTATGTTTTCTATGTATCTTGCTTTGCCAATTGAGATGTTTAACTTGATGATTACTCATTAATTGCTAACTAATTGGATTATTATCATGATTGATGCTGATTTTCAGTTAATTGCTCTCTGCCCTGCTCTGCTCTCATTGTTCTGACTTTTAATTAATTGTTAGTTGAGCAATAAATAGGAGAGAAGGAATAATAGTTTTAGGCACACATTATGTTTCTAAAGTGTTATTTTCATCTTCCTAACCTTTGATTTTCGATTAGTTGAGTCATCTATCTAGTTAACAAAACAATATATGCAAATACTTGTGTTATACACCCCTGTATAAATTGGTTAGTTAGCATGTATAATTCAATTTCATGGTCATTTATATCACTTTCATTTGATAATTGGACTCTCCCTATCATATCTTCCCATTTTCAATTCTGATGGTGTCTGCATTTGTTTGCATTGAAAATTTTAGAATCAATGCCTTAAATTTATGTGAACAAGAGAGTGATCTCATAACTTTTGATTACGTATATACCTTAAGACTCCTCTATACATTGAAGTTCCTCTTGAGAACCCACTGCTTTCTGCAGAATGAAATATTTTTATTTGTTACCATCTAATTCAACACTGAGAAAGGCATGTTTTCATCACATCAAATGGTTAAGTAGTTAAAACATTTACCTTCTCAATGTTCCTAGGTACTCTTGTCTTGTGGCAATCTACATAATTTCAATCTCTTTTTCATGTTTGGATATCTGCAGCAATTATAAAAGGGACACCTAGAGAAAATGTCCAAAAAATACGAAGTAAAAAAATCTGAGAATTACGAGTTATGAGCCGAGGAGGAGGCCATGAAAGAAGACACAAAATTTGGTCAGGACTAATATTTTTACATAACATCTAATATAAAGAAACAATTGATAAGAGAGTGTAATTCTACCTTGTTTTCCCTTTTTCTTTTGAGTAATATTCCATGATAGTTCATCTCACAAGTGTGCTTCATATCCCACATTAAATATGAGGAACCATTAATCCAAAAAAATTGGCGGTGCTAAAAGTTGTTGGACAAGCTATAGGACGTAGCATTGCTTGACCAAAACATCTTGTTAGTTTCTTTTGATATTACTTCGTTTATTTTAGTTTAGTTTTTTCCAAAATCAAGTATTATTAATTTCCTCTTTTGTTCATTATTATAGGTTCAAGACTTAAGTGGAAGATGCAAGATAAAGATAGCAAAATGGATTTTGCCACGCATAGTTTAGGTGCAATTTATCTTTGAACTGAAAATTCTGATTTTTTTTTTTATTTGCAATATTGGATTTGATATATAGTTATATGGTTGATACCAGGTCCAATTTCCAAGTTGAACTGTTTTAAACTTTGATTGTTTTGTTGTACAAGTGTGTTGACATTTTATTGTTATATTATTGGTTGTTTTTGTTTTAGAAGTGATGATATTTTATTGTTATTATATAAATGAATGAAATATAACATTATTATATACGCTTGAACAGTTTTGGGGTATATGTTACTAATATTATACGTCACTAGGTAATGTTACTATGACACATAAAAGCATCACCAAATGAGGTTGTTAAGTTAGTTATAAACTTTCTCGTGACCTGAGAAGGCGTCTCTAAAGTACATCATCGTGACGTCGGTTAGCGTCACCAAACGAGATGGTTAAGTTGGTTAGAAATTTTTCGTGACGCGACAAAGCATCACTAAATCACACCGTTATGACGCTGATTAGCGTCACCAAATAGTGTTCGTATGACTCATAAATGCGTCACAATGACGATCTTTAGTGACATTTTCAAACGTCACGATAACAACCTATAGAAACGCCAAATCAGGTGACGTTTGGACAAAGCGTCACTATAGCAAAAGTGTCACTAAACGCTACATTTAGTGACACTTTCGAGCGTCTCTAAAGCCCATTTTTGTAGTAGTGAAATCAAATTAATACTAGTAATTAATTAGTAGCTTACTTGATCATTATCATTATCATCTAGTACTTCCAGAAACTGACGGTGGCTTCGTCTTCTTCCAGTCTCCGGCGAAGGGCGGCGACACGTCTACTTCAAGGAAACAACTAAAAAATTAAAAAAAAAAAATCGATCTTGAAGTTCAAATTTTTTCAATCTAAACTCAAAATCACTTACGTCGGAGTCGGAGTCGGCCCACTTATTCAAACGCCGGAGAAGAAAGAATGGACACGATTGTAGAAGAAGGAGACGGTTGTGGCTGAACGGCATCGACGAGGCAGTGGAAGCGAAAGGTCGGCCGGAGGAGCACATTGGGCGGCGGCCATGCTTCACGGTGGAGAGAAATCGGCGCGGGAGAGACTGAAATAGAGAGAGAAGAGTGAAAGAAAACCCTAGGTTGAGGTTTTATATAGAGAAAATTTATAAAAAAGGCCATTTAGACACCTAACTTCTTAATAAAGGACAACTATTATAATCTTTTTAAAAAAGGACAAAAACGCATGTTAATAACCCATTATACCCTTATATTTAAATATGGTACTTAATTTATTAATTTAATAATTAAATAACAAGTCTTCATCTTCCTTATTTGTCGCCATAGATTCAACCACATACCTCTTCAATTGATTATCAACATTGGCAAATGTTACCTGATCCAGGCGCTCATCATCATCATTCTCAAAGTTTCTCTTGCGTAAGGTAACGTTAGTTTATTGCATCGCCTTCTTCAAAACGAAATCGTCTATTGCCTCAACGAACCCTTCCTTTTGATAATTAATTACACTCTCAGAATTCAAATCAATGTTTAGATTTCCTGCACAGTCAGATTCTTCGATCGGCTGCTTGTTGCTTTTAGGGATTGGAATCGAGATTAGGGCTTCACGATCGGCGGGGTGATGCTTAGAGGCTTGTTCCTCTCTTTCAACGACGGCCATGGCTATAAGGTCTCGTCTCCTTTGCTCTTCCTTAATTGTTTCCTCGATCTGTTCTTTCGACTGCACATGATCAAGAGACTTTCCACGCGATCGTTTCTTTATATTCCTAGGGGATTCAAACTTCACCGATTTCTTCATTATGGATGACGGACGCGAAGCCGCCGGAGATACAGTAGTCTTCCCCATCAAGGTCCAGAATCCGGAGGTGGCGGAGGTGGGCCTTTGACGACGATTTTATCGCCTAGGAGGGGGGCGACGCAGCGTATGGTCCACATGGGAACCATTAATCCGGTCAGATGAAGAGTTTTGCCAAGGGTATGATTATTAATTCCACACGTACACACATAATTTGCAAAGAATTTAGGATTTTTTGAGATGATTTTAATTTAGGTTCAATGTTGCTCTGTTTTCGTGTAATTGTGATGATTTACGTGCGCGTTGCTGAAATGTAGTTCATGATTATTTGTTATTGGTTTGGTCAAGGGATAATGCAGATCTTATTTTGCATAAGTATACGTATTTTTGCATAATCACATTCTAATATGAAGACACCGTACTATTTTTTGTGCATTATTCATTTTATTATGCAGTTTTAGATTTCATTGTTCTGCATTATTCATTTTATTATGCAGTTTTAGATTTCATTGTTCTGCATTATTCATTTTATTATGCAGATTTAGAATTTATATTAATTTTCCAACCATGGTCTAGGGAGAAAAATGTTCTTCTCACTTCTCACTTCGTCTTCTTCCGTACTTCACGGTTTCCTTTCTTCACAAATTGAAAAACCCCAAAATTCTGCCCAAAATTAAGGACTTCTGTCCGGTGTTGTTTAGGAAGTTTAATTTTTGGAAGGTTTTAATTAATTGCGTAATTCGGGGGGATTTAATGAGCTGATAGACTTGGCTTTAAATTTCAAACATTTAAACATTCTCTCCATATTAATTCCGAATTTATGTATTGAGAGCATGATGGTACATTTATGTTCCATTTTGTCCTTATTCTGAAACTATTTCAAATCATATCTTTATTTAAAAAAACACTAGGTGAAATGACCTTTTATGTGAAATCCCCTTTTATATAAGGGTTTATATTCCGTCGGCATGTACAAATACCGACGGATATTCCGTCTGTATTTTTCAAAAAGTGAATTTCGACGGACATATATAAATACCGACGGATAATCCGTCGGTATTTTTCAAAAAGTAAATTCCGACGGAAAGATAATTCCGTCAACATTTTGGCGGTTTTTTTTATTTTTTTTAATTAATTCAATGTTTTCTATATACTAGACCTACTAAATTACCAAAATATTTTTTAAAAAAATCACAAAATTCATTTCTTCCACATATATTAATATATATATTGGTTGTGGCTTATATTTATAGTAAATTTAATTTTTATAATTTGTACCTAAATGATAAATAATTAATTAACTTTTATAAAATAAGAAATAAATACATTACATTAATTGAATTAATTTTCATCTTCATCGTCTTCATCCTCCTCTTCGTCCTTATCCTCCTCCTCCTTATCATCATCTTCCTCATCCTCATCTTCTTCATTCTCCTCTTCATCCTCATCTTCATTCTCCTCTTCATCCTCTTCTTCATCCCCCTCCTCTTCACCTTCAATTTCGATTAATTGGGGATTTGCAGCCGTCAAGGGTACAGAAAGATTGAAATCTCCCGTAAAGACTTCAGTTGGAGTCTCTATTTGTTCCGTTTGAAATGGAGATTCATCTTCAGTATTTATGTCCTTTTTAGGGACTTCTACCATTGACATTGCCTTTACTTTGCAAACAGCGTGCCATTCATAACCACGTGGAGCTCCCGGATATGTGCAGTAGTATACTTGAGATACTTGATGGGCAAATACAAATGGATCATCCCCAACATACGTCCTTTTCGAACTAACATCAACGAGCTTGTACTCCGGGTGAATTCTTGTTCCTAGATGGCCTGAATCAAACCAATGACACTTGAACAACACTACAGTCTTTGCTGGATATCCTAGATATTCTACTTCGACGACTTCCCGTAACACCCCAATGTAATCACTTGCATTTGCATTGTAATTCGCACTGCCAACGCAGACGCCACTGTTGGTAGTTGCCTTTGTCGATGCATACCCAGACGTATGAAATTTGTAGCCCTTCACAATATAACCGTTGTAAGTCTTTACACGACGTAGTGGTCCCTTGCTGAGATCTCGTAAGAATCGACTGTCTAGAGCGTTATCCCGTCCCTATACGGCTCAATTTAAAATTAATTAAAATAAATATTAATTTATTTACGTAAAACATAATTAATTAAATGGTACTCACATAACGTTCGAACCATCGGGAAAATTCACGTTGAATACGAGCATCTATATATGCATCTGAGATGTTTGGTTCTGCTCGTCGTAGTTCTTGAGTGTACATCCTAATTCACAACATTCAAAAACTTGGTTAATATTAAAGGACATAAATGAAGTGGTATTTAAATAGACGATTTATATATGAAATACTTACTCAATGTATGGCTGAACTTCATCACAATTCAATAACACATACGTTTGTGCTATTTCCGCCTCCGAGTTCGTCTCCCAATATCGTTCAGTGGGTTTTCCTATTGGCCGTCCCATAGACTTGAATATGGAGAGCATTCCATCGACCTCTTCACTGATATCGTCAACGGATGTACCACCGAAGTTACGTGGAGCACTTCTTAACTTTGTGTTGACGTGGTCTTCAAAGTAATAAGAACAAAACATGCCAACCTCTTCATTCAAATAAGCATTCACAATCGATGCTTCAACGTTTGCCTTTTGTTTAGCATTGCGTTTCAAGTTGTGGAGATACCTGATATACACACACACACACACACATATATATATATATATATAACTTATAAGAATGCATGTGTAATTGTAATGAAATAAAAAAAGTAAGATTTTACCTTTCAAATGGGTACATCCACCTGTATTGCACCGGACCACAAATTCTCGCTTCATACGCTAAGTGAACGGGTAAGTGTTCCATCGAGTTAAAGAAGCTAGGTGGAAAAATTTGTTCCAACTTACACAAAATCACTGGAATGTCTTCATCTAAACGAATCATATCATCGATCGTGATCGTTGTAGCCGTTAAATCTCTAAAAAATAGATTTAATTCAGTGATAGCCCTCCACACATTGAGAGGAAGAAGTTCTCGGAACGCAATCGGTATCAAGCGTTGCATAAATACATGACAATCATGACTCTTCATCCTTGCAACCTTACCCGTTGTTGTGTCTACGCATCGACTCAAGTTCGACACGTAGCCGTCCGGAAAGTTCAACTCCTTTATCCACCTACACAATCTTTGTTTTTGTGGCTTATCCAGTGTGTAGCTAGCCTTTGGAAATTTACCTGTACGCTCATCCTTTTTCAACTCTGGACGGCGACAAAGAGTGTCCAAATCCTCCCGAGACTTTGGAGTGTCTTTCGTCTTGCCTTCGGTGTTCATGATTGTGTGGAACACATTGTCAAACACATTCTTTTCAATGTGCATCACATCCAAATTGTGTCGTATCAATAGTGAACTCCAGTATGGTAAGTCCCAAAAAATACTCCTTTTGTTCCAACCACCCTCAATTCCTCTGTTGTGTTCCGCTGCATTTTCCTCAGTACTTTTTTTCAACCCCGTCCACTGAATCTCATATATCAACCTACGTCCTGTACGGAGAGTAAATTATAAGTGACACTAAAAGCAATAGATAAATATACGTTTAATACTCATTAAATAAATGTATAAAATACCATCTCGAAGTGGAGGTCAATTGTTTGTGACTGCTCTGTTCTTTACGAAGTTCTTCTTATTTCTTCGAAACGGGTGACCTTGAGGTAAGAACCTACGGTGATTATCGAACCATGAAACTTTTCTACTCACCGGGAGACTGAAAGCTTCAGAATTCTCCATACAATACGGACATGCTTTCTTTCCGGCCGTACTCCACCCGGACAACATACCATATGCAGGAAAGTCGCTAATGGTCCATAAAAGAGCAGCACGCATCGTGAAGTTCTGCTTTCTAAAAATATCGTACGTTTGGACTCCATTCTCCCATAAGAAGATCAAGTCTTTTATAAGAGGTTGGAAATAAACATCCAGTTTGTCCTTTGGATTCGTTGGTCCAGGCACCAATACAGTCAGAAACATTGTTTGAGGTTTCATGCACATCCACGGAGAAAGATTATACGGAGTCAGTATCACCGGCCACAAAGAATACTGCTTCCCATGCATCCCAAACGGTGCAAAACCATCAGTACACAAACCTAATCTCACATTCCTCGGTTCACAAGCAAAATCTGGAAACACGTTGTCAAGATGTTTCCAGGCCTCTGAGTCTGCCGGATGTCGCATCTCCCTCGACTCAGCCGAAGAGGAATCTGTAGCATGCCACGTCATATGTTGTGCAGTGGCACTTGATTGATATAATCTCATCAAACGAGGAATGATAGGAAGGTAGTACATCTTCTTATATGGCACTTTCTTCTTTGTCTTCTTCGATTGACCACCAGGTCCCTTTCGACGTGCCTCTTTGTACCGGGGATGGCCACACAATCTACACATCTTCAGACTGCTATCTTCGTCACCCCAATATAACATGCAACCCTTCACACAACAATCAATCTTCTCAACCGGCAAACCAACATTCTTCAACATTTGTTTGCTTTGATGAAACGTCGTAGGCACCTTATTATTTTGAGGACAAATTTCACTGTATAACTGTGTCACTTGCTCATATGCCCTGTTAGAAAGCTTGTTCTCGGTCTTAATGTTCATGAGTCGTGCATTAAATGACAACTGTGAGTGAGATTCACAACCCGGATATAAATCTTCTTCGACTAATTTGAGCATCTCATAAAACCGAAATGCCTCATTCGTCGGCTCCTCTTCCATGTTTGAAAACCAGCTTCCGTGATCATTGTTTGATACATATTCGGTTCTTCGTCCCCAAACTATTGTTCTTCGTCCCCAAACTGTTGTTCTTCGTCCCCAAACTGTTGTTCTTCGTCCCCAAACTATTGTTCTTCGTCCCCAAACCGTTGTTCTACCTCGTTACTAGTGCCAACATGATCGAAATTTGCTTCTTGTTGATAGATTCCAACAGTGTAATAGTAAAACACTTCATCAAATCTATAAGGCCAACGTGTTTCGCCATGACTAGTCCAATTATAATAATTATCAACGAAACCATTCTTCACAATATGTACTGGGACCTCATCAATCTCTTTATATTGCTTATTCTGATATTTCTTAGCATTACACGGACACCTAATGCAATTTCCACTCATGTAATGTGGCTGGCTTTTTGCAAATTCAACAAATAACACGAGTTCATTATAAAATTCCACATTCACATTTCCTCTAATCATTCTAGGAGTACAGTACATCCAACGACGGTCAGGCAAATCCGTCTGCTAAACATTTAAGTGGAGCAACACATTACTAAACTAAACTTATAATAAATTCAAACAAAACTTATGATATATATAAAACATGTAATTACATTATATTAAATTTTATGTTTAGAGTAAATTAAAAATGGTAGAAAATGTACCGTAATTTGATGTTTCTGAATACCCGAGCATGAGCATAAAAAATTAGGCAGTAGAAAGTTTTGGTGTAAATTTGCAATACGAAAGTGAAGTGGAAAAAAATTAGGCAGTAGAAAGTTTTAGGGAAACATTTCCCGACGGAAATGCCGACGGACTTATCTTTCCGTCGGCATTTCACCCGCCCAAATTTCCGTCGGTAAAGATAAATGCCGACGGATTATCCGTCGGCACTTATCAAATGGTGAATTCCGACGGAAAGTTAATTCCGATCCGTCGGCATTTCACCCGCCCAATATTCCGTCGGCATAGAAAAATACCGACGGATGATCCGTCGGTATTAATCAAATTGTGAATTCCGACGGAAAATATATTCCGTCGGCATTTGGCGGGTTTTTTTTTTATTATTATTAATTAATTCATTTTTTTGTATATATAGCAACACAAAGCTCACACACACCATATTCGATTTTTTCTATTTTGCAAAGAAATATCATGTCTTCTTCATCTTCTATTCGATTTCAGCAAGACCTTGTTTGTTATTGTGGAAAGGCATGTCGTACATATGCTTCTAAACAACCTAGAAGTAAAGGGAGGATATTTCATAATTGTCCTGACTCCCTAAGTGATGGTTGTGGTGGTGGATGTGGTTTCTTTGTATGGGCTGATACTCTAGAAAACTGTGGTGTTGACAAGAATCAAGGATCTAATCAAAGTGACCAAGAAACTGAAGACATGAAGAAAATGACTCAAGAGATGAAGAAATTGGTTATAGAGATCAAGAATTTGGCTGAAGAAATCAAGGATTTAATCAAAGTGAACAAAATCATTTTGATTGTGCTAGTTGTCATGGTTGCATCTACCACCTTCAAGTGGTTTGGTTAAATATATGTATAATGCACTCTATATGAGGCTATTTTGTACTAAAATTCACTTCCACCTTCAAGTGGTTTAAATCTATCTAGAATGCACTCTAAATGAGATTATTTTGTACTCAATGAAACAAATGAATGCACCCTATTTTCATCTATACACCAATAAACTACACAAATAAACTGCAATATATAGTTCAACATATATTTCAACATAAAGATAAATATATACATAAAGATAAATAAGTTCAACAAAAAAGTAAATAAGTTCAACAGAAAATTAAATAAGTTCAACAGAAAAATAAATTAGTTCAACACAAAATTAAATTGTTCAACCAGGATAGTTGCCAGGATAGTTGCTAAAAAATTGATCCACATCGTCATTCAAGTTGACGTCGTCACCGTCGGCCTGACCTGCATCTTGACCTGCAGCTTGATCTGGAGCTGGAGCTGGCGGTGCTTGCCCCATCGTCTGTTGATAGATGGCCTCGATCTGCTTAGCAGACATCCCCAACGTCCGACCCGCATTGGCACTCCAGAGGCGGAAGTAGTTCTCGAACGTTGCCATGACGTTCGGATCCGGGACGGCTGCGATGCACTCCGGGTCGACCGACCACTTGGTGTCCTCACGGCGTTGCTCATCCCACCAAGGCCAAGGACCCTTCCCTTGGAGGTCGGGACAACGTCAAGGTAACACCGGTCCACGTCAACAGCCGGAGGGGTACCGCTGCTTCCGGATTCAGCAGTAGTCGTGGCGGCTTGCGTCTCGGCCTCTTCAATCCTCTGTCGGACGCTCAACTACATAATTAAAAAATTAAAATTAATTTAATTATCTATATATATAATGTAATTAATACATAAATTTAATTAAACTTACGTGGAGGTCAGTAGTGCGCCCGTAGGTAGACGTCAGTGTATCGGCATTAAACGGATGAAGAAGACTCATCCGATCCAAGTGGGTGTGTGGACGTCCAGTCTCCCGCTCCTATATATTACGTATCAAATAAACATACACAAATTAATTTAGATAACTAATATAAAATAATTAACTATAATTATTTAATTTTTAAAAATTAATGAAAACTTACGATAGCAAGTGATTGCTCGAGGACGGACCGAGCTCCCCCCCGATGCACTGCCATCCCGCCTCCAACGTCGGTTCTGCGGTTGGCCCGAGCTTTCTCACACTTCTCTTGGTAAGCCGGGTCCAACCACTTCTCAACCAACGACTCCCACAGGTCAACACCATCCTCGTCCACCCCCATAACACGATTCACATCACGATCACGCCAGGCCGTTCTCCAGTCGTACATCATGTTCGTGTACCGAGTAGAACAAACACCGTACCACTTCTCGTAAATAGCAGCGTCCGAGTAGATCGTCGTATCCCAACGGGCCTTTTTCTATACAAATATTCAACATATTTATCAAATAATATGAATAATTAGTTATTTAATAAACTTTAATTATTGTAATTATATACCTGGAACTCCTCGAAGTATTCATCCTTTTTAGATTGTGGCACCACCAACCAAGTGATAGCACCCTTAGAAATCTTGCACTTCTTAAAGGCTTGTGTGCAGATCCTGGACACCTCATTACCGGGCACCAACCTATAAAATTATTAACAAATTTATAAACTAACACATTATAAATAAATAAATAAATAAAGTTAATCGTTATTGAATACTGTTAAACATTAGAATTATTGACTTACGCTCCTGAAATGATTTCAAGGGGTTGCCTTGTGTCTCGAACGGGATGCTGACGAGAAGAGGATGACGAACCAGCCGACATCGTAGTCGGCGGCGGCGGCGGCGACACTGCCACAGGAGGAGGAGGAGCCATCACAGGTACTGATTCATCCCGAGACCTCCTTGAACGACGTGACCAAAATGACGACCTACGTGAACCAGAACCCTGATTCGGTACTTGTTCACTCATCTGTTTCAATCAATAAAAAATACATAATTTTACTAATTATCAATTTAATGAACATATTGCTAATTTAATTTTTTTACTAATATAGCATATTCCTAATTTAATCAATTCCTAATTTAATCAACATATTCCTAATTTAAATCAAAACAATATATATATAACCTAATTACAACGTGATACCACTGTCGAACCATCTAATTAACTAATAATTTAAACAATTGATTGAAACATGCATCACCTACATTAAAAATATTTCTAAATTAACATATTCCTAAATTAACAAATCTAAACATAATTAAAATAATACTTTTCTAATTGGAGTTTTCTAATTATCAATTTAATGAACATATTCCTAATTTAAATTTTTTACTAATATAGCATATTCCTAATTTAATTAATCAACATATTCCTAATTTAATCAACAATAACCTAATTTAATTATTATTTTTCTAATTATTATTTTTCTACCTAACTTAATCAATAATAAAAAATTGAACATATATATTCCTAAATTAACAAACCTAAAACTAATTAAAATAATAATTTTCTAATTGGGTCAATAATTATCAATTTAATGAACATATTCCTAATTTAGAATTTTTACTAATATAGCGTATTCCTAATTTAATCAACATATTCCTAATTACAACGTGATCCAACGGTCGAACCACTATATCTAAACTAATTTAAACAATTGATTGAAACATGCACTACATACCTACATTAAAAATATTCTATATCAAAATTACACCATTAAATTAAACTAGTAATTAACTATATAACAATTAATTAATGTATACATATAACAATTAATTAATTAATTAACCTTAAAAAACTACTCTATCAAAATTATTCTTAATCAACAAATTAAATTAAATAACATACGTACTAACATGATCATAATATTTTAACAACTAACTAAATCAATATAACATGCAAATCAACATTAAATTAATCATATTTACATACATGCATGCATAAACATATATGTATTAATGTATATAAGTATTAAAATTAAACTAAGTAATAAAACTAATTAAGAAAACGTACCGTATCAATATAATTGGAGAAAATTGATTCAATAGCCTCGTCCTCGTCTGCCTCCCCCGAATCCCTCGATCAGAACCTTAGGTTTTTTTTTCTTCTAACACATCGCGTCTGTAATTCGCTTGCTTATATATAAAACAAATTTTGTTTACCGACGGATATTCCGTCGGCATTTCCCTCGGTAACCGCCGACTTTAATGCCAATGGTTACCTTATTGGAAAACGAGGCGGTGCGGATTCAACGGGTCAGTTGCCGACGGATTATCCGTCGGCATTTCCGTCGGCATACATATTTCAAAACATCCGTCAGCATTTTCCCTCGGTAAATGCTGACGGAACGGAAATCCGTCAGCATTTATGTTGACTTTTCAATCCGTCGGCATTCCGTCAGCATATCCGTCGGAAATGCCGACGGACTATAATCCGTCGGCATTTGTCCGTCCCTATAGCGCGCGTTTTTTGTAGTGTTTGAAATGGTCTAAAAAACGTTAAATGTATCAATTTAGTCCCATTTTTTTATAATTTGTTTTGTTTTGGTCCCAAAAAGTTAAATGTACAAATTTAGTCCCATTTTTTCACAATTTGTTTTGTTTTGGTCCCAAAAAAGTTAAATGTAATTGTGAAAAATTGGGACTAAATTGGTAAATTTAACTTTTTTGGAACCATTTTAAAACAAATTACAAATAAATGAGACTAAATTGATACATTAAAATTTTTTTGGGACAATTTTAGAAAATGTTTAAAGTTATGGGACTAAATTAACTAATATCACGTGAGACAGAGCCTCCATTTATTAAATTTTAACCATTTTCCGTCACTACAAAAAAAACGCGTTTTAGAGACGGATTTACCGACGGAATTTCCGTCGGCCGCCGATGTTACCGACGGATTTGCCGACGGAAAGTCGGTCGTCCCCTTTTTCGGCGTCAGTATTTTTTACCGACGGATTTTTAAATTCCGTCGGAATTTCCGACGGATTTGCTAACGGAATTTCCGTCGGAATTGCCGACGGATATACCGAGGGATATTCCGTCGGTATTTCGGACAACCCGTTTAACAAACCGGGTCAACATTCCGTCGGTAATTCCGTCGGAAAGAATGAATTAAAATAATTATAAAATAAATTAGAATGAATTAAAATAATTATAAAAGAAATTAATTTTTGACTAAATATTGATTTCGAAATTCACATGCCGACGGAAATTTACCGAGGGAATATCCGTCAGTAAAACAAAAAAATGAATAAAAAAAATATGATTTCGAAATTCACATACCGACGGAATATCCGTCAGTAAAACAAAATATTAATAAAAAAAATATGGGTGGCCGGGGAGGCCCCGACCAGAATTTCATTTTCCGACCAGAATAATTATTAACCAAATTGTTATCAAAAAATTCATCACAGCATTGTCAGCATAGAGTAATACAAAAAACATACTCCACTAACATAGAGTGCTTATAACTTAACTGCATAACCAAAACATCAAAACTTGTATTAGATTATGCTAAACGATTACCACTTTTTTTTTAGCAGAATACGAACAATTAAGCTTCCTTTCCCAAGATTGAAGAAGAAAACAAAAATGATATATGCAACACATACAATTAGGATCCAAAATTCATATCCCAATACTCCCTTCAAGATCTATAGACACATTTGATATCATTACCTCCACAAAGTTGGTAAATTTAGGATCCCGATTCACAACTAACCGATGAACCTGCAACATCAAAGTGAATAAAAACTTCAAAATTCAACCGAAACCTGAAATCGAGTTGTAAATCGAAATCACAATTAAAAATAAATAAATTACCTCGTACTCAATCTTGTGCTTCTCGGATTGGGGCCGAAGAGTGGAGGGAGGCGAGGTGGGGGGAATGGGGCCGAAGAGTGGAGGGAGGCGACGGTGGTGGCGGCTTCGCCGGTGGTGACGGTGCCGGCGGCATGCCGGAGAGTGGCGAATGTTACGGTGCCGCCGTGGCGGAGGCTGTCGCAGCCGGAGGAGTGGCCGATGAGGCGAGGTTGTCGAAGAGTGGAGGGAGGCGAGGTGGGAGGGAGGAAATTTTGGAAAGAAAACCCTGGGTTGAGGTTTTATATAAGGGTAAATACCGACGGATTATCCGTCGGTATTTTTCAAAAAGTAAATACCGACGGAAAGTGAATTCCGTCAGCATTTTGGCGATTTTTTTTTTTTTTTTTAAATAATTCAATTTTTTCTATATATACTTACTAAATTACCAAAATATTTTTTTAAAAAATCCCGAAATTCATTTCTTCCACATATATTAATAAATATATTGGTTGTGGCTTATATTTATAGTAAATTTAATTTTTATAATTTGTACCTAAATGATAAATAATTAATTAACTTTTATAAAATAAGAAATAAATACATTACATTAATTGAATTAATTTTCATCTTCATCGTCTTCATCCTCCTCTTCGTCCTTATCCTCCTCCTCCTCATCATCATCTTCCACATCCTCATCCTCCTCCTCATCCTCATCTTCTTCATTCTCCTCTTCATCCTCATCTTCATTCTCCTCTTCATCCTCTTCTTCATCCCCCTCCTCTTCACCTTCAATTTCGATTAATTGGGGATTTGCAGCCGTCAAGGGTACAGAAAGATTGAAATTTCCCGTAAAGACTTCAGTTGGAGTCTCTATTTGTTCTGTTTGAAATGGAGATTCATCTTCAGTATTTCTGTCCTTTTTAGGGACTTCTACCATTGACCTTGCCTTTACTTTGCAAACAGCGTGCCATTCATAACCACGTGGAGCTCCCGGATATGTGCAGTAGTATACTTGAGATACTTGATGGGCAAATACAAATGGATCATCCGCAACATACGTCCTTTTCGAACTAACATCAACGAGCTTGTACTCCGGGTGAATTCTTGTTCCTAGATGGCCTGAATCAAACCAATGACACTTGAACAACACTACAGTCTTTGCTGGATATCCTGGATATTCTACTTCGACGACTTCCTGTAACACCCCAAAGTAATCACTTGCATCTGCATTGTAATTCGCACTGCTAACGCAGACGCCACTGTTGGTAGTCCCCTTTGTCGATGCATACCCAGACGTATGAAATCTGTAGCCCTTCACAATATAACCGTTGTAAGTCTTTAAACTACGTAGTGGTCCCTTGCTGAGATCTCGTAAGAATGGACTGTCTAGAGCGTTATCCCGTCCCTATACGGCTCAATTTAAAATTAATTAAAATAAATATTAATTTATTTACGTAAAACATAATTAATTAAATGATACTCACATAACGTTCGAACCATCGGGAAAATTCACGTTGAATACGAGCATCTATATATGCATCTGAGATGTTTGGTTCTGCTCGTCGTAGTTCTTGAGTGTACATCCTAATTCACAACATTCAAAAACTTGGTTAATATTAAATGACATAAATGAAGTGGTATTTAAATAGACGATTTATATATGAAATACTTACTCGATGTATGGCTGAACTTCATCACAATTCAATAACACATACGTTTGTGCTATTTCCGCCTCCGAGTTCGTCTCCCAATATCGTTCAGTGGGTTTTCCTATTGGCCGTCCCTTAGACTTGAATATGGAGAGCATTCCATCGACCTCTTCACTGATATCGTCAGCGGATGTACCACCGAAGTTACGTGGAGCACTTCTTAACTTTGTGTTGACGTGGTCTTCAAAGTAATAAGAACAAAACATGCCAACCTCTTCATTCAAATAAGCATTCACAATCGATGCTTCAACGTTTGCCTTTTGTTTAGCATTACGTTTCAAGTTGTGGAGATACCTGATATACACACACACATATATATATATATAAAACTTATAAGAATGCATGTGTAATTGTAATGAAATAAAAAAAAGGTAAGATTTTACCTTTCAAATGGGTACATCCACCTGTATTGCACCGGACCACAAATTCTCGCTTCATACGCTAAGTGAACGGGTAAGTGTTCCATCGAGTTAAAGAAGCTAGGTGGAAAAATTTGTTCCAACTTACACAAAATCACTGGAATGTCTTCATCTAAACGAATCATATCATCGATCGTGATCGTTGTAGCCGTTAAATCTCTAAAAAATAGATTTAATTCAGTGATAGCCCTCCACACATTGTTAGGAAGAAGTTCCTTGAACGCAATCGGTATCAAGCGTTGCATAAATACATGACAATCATGACTCTTCATCCTTGCAACCTTACCCGTTGTTGTGTCTACGCATCGACTCAAGTTCGACACGTAGCCATCCGGAAAGTTCAACTCCTTTATCCACCTACACAATCTTTGTTTTTGTGGCTTATCCAGTGTGTAGCTAGCCTTTGGAAATTTACCTGTACGCTCATCCTTTTTCAACTCTGGACGGCGACAAAGAGTGTCCAAATCCTCCCGAGACTTTGGAGTGTCTTTCGTCTTGCCTTCGGTGTTCATGATTGTGTGGAACACATTGTCAAACACATTCTTTTCAATGTGCATCACATCCAAATTGTGTCGTATCAATAGTGAACTCCAGTATGGTAAGTCCCAAAAAATACTCCTTTTGTTCCAACCACCCTCAATTCCTCTGTTGTGTTCCGCTGCATTTTCCTCAGTACTTTTTTTCAACCCCGTCCACTGAATCTCATATAACAACCTACGTCCTGTACGGAGAGTAAATTATAAGTGACACTAAAAGAAATAGATAAATATACGTTAAATACTCATTAAATAAATGTATAAAATACCATCTCGAAGTGGAGGTCGATTGTTTGTGACTGCTCTGTTCTTTACGAAGTTCTTCTTATTTCTTCGAAACGGGTGACCTTGAGGTAAGAACCTACGGTGATTATCGAACCATGAAACTTTTCTACTCACCGGGAGACTGAAAGCTTCAGAATTCTCCATACAATACGGGCATGCTTTCTTTCCGGTCGTACTCCACCCGGACAACATACCATATGCAGGAAAGTCGCTAATGGTCCATAAAAGAGCAGCACGCATCGTGAAGTTCTGCTTTCTAAAAACATCGTACGTTTGGACTCCATTCTCCCATAAGAAGATCAAGTCTTTTATAAGAGGTTGGAGATAAACATCCAGTTTGTCCTTTGGATTCGTTGGTCCATGCACCAATACAGTCAGAAACATTGTTTGAGGTTTCATGCACATCCACGGAGGAAGATTATACGGAGTCAGTATCACCGGCCACAAAGAATACTGCTTCCCATGCATCCCAAACGGTGCAAAACCATCAGTACACAAACCTAATCTCACATTCCTCGGTTCACAAGCAAAATCTGGAAACACGTTGTCAAGATGTTTCCAGGCCTCTGAGTCTGCCGGATGTCGCATCTCCCTCGACTCAGCCGAAGAGGAATCTGTAGCATGCCACGTCATGTGTTGTGCAGTGGCACTTGATTGATAGAATCTCATCAAACGAGGAATGATAGGAAGGTAGTACATCTTCTTATATGGCACTTTCTTCTTTGTCTTCTTCGATTGACCACCAGGTCCCTTTCGACGTGCCTCTTTGTACCGGGGATGGCCACACAATCTACACATGTTCAGACTGCTATCTTCGTCACCCCAATATAACATGCAACCCTTCACACAACAATCAATCTTCTCAACCGGTAAACCAACATTCTTCAACATTTGTTTGCTTTGATGAAACGTCGTAGGCACCTTATTATTTTGAGGACAAATTTCACTGCATAACTGTGTCACTTGCTCATATGCCCTGTTAGAAAGCTTGTTCTCGGTCTTAATGTTCATGAGTCGTGCATTAAATGACAACTGTGAGTGAGATTCACAACCCGGATATAAATCTTCTTCGACTAATTTGAGCATCTCATAAAACCGAAATGCCTCATTCGTCGGCTCCTCTTCCATGTTTGAAAAACCAGCTTCCCTGATCATTGTTTGATACATATTCGGTTCTTCGTCCCCAAACTGTTGTTCTTCGTCCCCAAACTGTTGTTCTTCGTCCCCAAACTGTTGTTCTTCGTCCCCAAAATGTTGTTCTTCGTCCCCAAACTGTTGTTCTTCGTCCCCAAACCGTTGTTCTACCTCGTTACTAGTGCCAACATGATCGAAATTTGCTTCAAGTTGATAGATTCCAGCAGTGTAATAGTAAAACACTTCATCAAATCTATAAGGCCAACGTGTTTCGCCATGACTAGTCCAATTATAATAATTATCAACGAAACCATTCTTCACAATATGCACTAGGACCTCATCAATCTCTTTATATTGCTTATTCTGACATTTCTTAGCATTACACGGACACCTAATGCAATTTCCACTCATGTAATGTGGCTGGCTTTTTGCAAATTCAACAAATAACACGAGTTCATTATAAAATTCCACATTCACATTTCCTCTAATCATTCTAGGAGTACAATACATCCAACGACGGTCAGGCAAATCCATCTGCTAAACATTTAAGTGGAGCAACACATTACTAAACTAAACTTATAATAAATTCAAACAAAACTTATGATATATATAAAACATGTAATTACATTATATTGAATTTTATATATAGAGTAAATTAAAAATGGTAGAAATGTACCGTAATTTGATGTTTCTGAATACCCGAGCATGAGCATAAAAAAATTAGGCAGTAGAAAGTTTTGGTGTAAATTTGCAATACGAAAGTGAAGTGGAAAAAAAGAAAGTTTTAGGGAAACATTTCCCGACGGAAACCGTCGGCATTTCACCGCCCAAAATTTCCGTCAGTCCCGATAAATGCCGACGGATTATCCGTCGGCATTTATCAAATGGTGAATTCCGACGGAAACTTAATTCCGTCGGCATTTCACCGCCCAAAATTTCCGTCAGTAAAGATAAATGCCGACGGATTATCCGTCGGCATTTATCAAATGGTGAATTCCGACGGAAACTTAATTCCGTCGGCATTTGGCGTGTTATTATTATTTTTTTTATTAATTAATTCAATTTTTTGTATATATAGCAACAACACAAAGCTCACACACACCATATTCGATTTTTTCTATTTTGCAAAGAAATATCATGTCTTCTTCATCTTCTATTCGATTTCAGCAAGGCCTTGTTTGTTATTGTGGAAAGGCATGTCGTACATATGCTTCTAAACAACCTAGAAGTAAAGGGAGGATATTTCATAATTGTCCTGACTCCCTAAGTGATGGTTGTGGTGGTGGATGTGGTTTCTTTGTATGGGCTGATACTCTAGAAAACTGTGGTGTTGACAAGAATCAAGGATCTAATCAAAGTGACCAAGAAACTGAAGACATGAAGAAAATGACTCAAGAGATGAAGAAATTGGTTACAGAAATCAAGAATTTGGCTGAAGAAATCAAGGATTTAATCAAAGTGAACAAAATCATTTTGATTGTGCTAGTTCTCATGGTTGCATCTACCACCTTCAAGTGGTTTGGTTAAATATATGTATAATGCACTCTATATGAGGCTATTTTAATTTGTACTAAAATGCACTCTTCAAGTGGTTTAAATCTATATCTAGAATGCACTCTAAATGAGATTATTTTGTACTCAATGAAACAAATGAATGCACCCTATTTTCATCTATACACCAATAAACTACACAAATAAACTGCAATATATAGTTCAACATATTTTTCAACATAAACATAAATATATACATAAAGATAAATAAGTTCAACAGAAAATTAAATAAGTTCAACAGAAAATTAAATAAGTTCAACAGAAAAATAAATTAGTTCAACACAAAATTAAATTGTTCAAATTGTTCAACCATTATAGTTGCCAGGATAGTTGTCAGGATAGTTGCCAGGATAGTTGCCAGTGCCCGGAAAGTTAAAAAATTGTTCCACCACATCCTCATTCAAGTTGACGTCGCCACCGTCGGCCTGACCTGCATCTTGACCTGCAGCTTGATCTGGAGCTGGACCTGGAGCTGGAGCTGGAGCTGGTTGCCCCATCGTCTGTTGATAGACGGCCTCGATCTGCTCATCAGACATCCCCAACGTCCGACCCGCATTGGCACTCCAGGTACGGAAGTAGTTATGGAACTGTGCCATGAAGTTCGGATCCGGGACGGCAGTGGAGGATACGGACGGCTGCGATGCACTCCGGGCCGACCGACCACTTGGTGTCCTCACGGCGCTGCTCATCCCACCAAGGCCCAGGACCCTTCCCTTGGAGGTCGGGGCAACGTCAAGGTAACACCGGTCCACGTCAACAGCCGGAGGGGTACCGCTGCTTCCGGATTCAGCAGTAGTCGTGGCGGTGGCTTGCGTCTCGGCCTCTTCATTAATCCTCTGTCGGACGCTCAACTACATAATTAAAAAATTAAAATTAATTTAATTATCTATATATATATAATGTAATTAATACATAAATTTAATTAAACTTACGTGGAGGTCAGTAGTGCGCCCGTAGGTGGACGTCTGTGTATCGGTATTAAACGGATGAAGAAGACTCATCCGATCCAAGTGGGTGTGTGGACGTCCAGTCTCCCGCTCCTATTACGTATCAAATAAACATATACAAATTAATTTAGATAACTAATATAAAATAATTAACTATAATTATTTAATTTTTAAAAATTAATGAAAACTTACGATAGCAAGTGATTGCTCGAGGACGGACCGAGCTCCCCCCCGATGCACTGCCATCCCTCCTCCAACGTCGGTTCTGCAGTTGGCCCGAGCTTTGTCACACTTCTCTTGGTAAGCCTGTTCCATCCACTTCTCAACCAACGACTCCCACAGGTCAACACCATCCTCGTCTTTCCCCAGAACTTGATTTTCGTCTTTCGTACGCCAGGCCTTTCTCCAGTCGTACATCATGTTCGTGTACCGAGTAGAACAAAGACCGTACCACTTCTCGTAAATAGCGGCGTCCGAGTAGATCGCCGTATCCCAACGGGCCTTTTTCTATACAAATAAATATTCAACATATTTATCAAATAATATGAATAATTAGTTATTTAATAAACTTTAAATATTGTAATTATATACCTGGAACTCGTCGAAATATTCATCCTTTTTAGATTGTGGCACCTTCGACCAAGTGGTAGCACCCTTAGCAATCTTGCAATCCTTAAAGGATTTTGTGCACATCCTGGACACCTCATTACCGGGCACCAACCTGTAAAATTATTAACAAATTTATAAACTAACACATTATAAATAAATAAATAAAGTTAATCGTTATTGAATCTCATCAAACATTAGAATTATTGACTTACGCTCCTGAAACGATGTCAATGGGTTTCCTTTTGTCTCGAACAGGATGCTGACGAGAAGAGGATGACGAACCAACCGACATCGTAGTCGTCGGCGGCGGCGGCGGCGGCGACACTGCCACAGGAGGAGGAGGAGGAGCCGTCACAGGAACTTCTTCATTCCGAGACCTCCTTGAACGTGACCAAAATGACGACCTACGACGTGAACCCGAACCCTCATTCGGTACTTGTTCACTCATCTGTTTCAATCAATAAAAAATACATAATTTTACTAATTATTAATTTAATGAACATATTGCTAATTTAAAATTTTTACTAATATAGCATATTCCTAATTTAATCAACATATTCCTAATTTAAATCAAAACAATATATATATAACCTAATTACAACGTGATACCACCGTCGAACCATCTAATTAACTAATAATTTAAACAATTGATTGAAACATGCATCACCTACATTAAAAATATTTCTAAATTAACATATTCCTAAATTAACAAATCTAAACATAATTAAAATAATACTTTTCTAATTGGAGTTTTCTAATTATCAATTTAATGAACATATTCCTAATTTAATTTTTTTACTAATACAGCATATTCCTAATTTAATTAATCAACATATTCCTAATTTAATCAACAATAACCAAATTTAATTATTATTTTTCTACCTAACTTAATCAATAATAAAAATTAATCAATAATAAAAAATTGAACATATATATTCCTAAATTAACAAACCTAAAACTAATTAAAATAATAATTTTCTAATTGGGTCAATAATTATCAATTTAATGAACATATTCCTAATTTAAAATTTGTACTAATATAGCGTATTCCTAATTTAATCAACATATTCCTAATTACAACGTGATCCAACGGTCCAACCACTATATCTAAACTAATTTAAACAATTGATTCAAACATGCACTACCTACATTAAAAATATTCTATATCAAAATTACACAATTAAATTAAACTAGTAATTAACTATATAACAATTAATTAATGTATACATATAACAATTAATTAATTAACCTTAAAAAACTACTCGATCTATCAAAATTATTCTTAATCAACAAATTAAATTAACTAACGTACATACTAACATGATCATAATATTTTAACAACTAACTAAATCAATATAACATGCAAATCAACATTAAATTATTCATATTTACATATATCCATGCATAAACATATATAAGTATTAAAACTAAGTAATAGAACTAATTAAGAAAACGTACCGTATCAATGTAATCGAAGAAATTTGCTTCAATGGCCAAGTTCTCGTCTTCGTCTTCTAAACCGAATCCTCACGCACGCCCCTTTTTTTTTCTCTAAAACAGTATCTGATTGATTTGAGGTTTGAGGCCCTTATATATTAAAAAAAAAAAAAGAAATACCGACGGATATTCCGTCGGCATTTCCCTCGGTAACCGCCGACTTTAAAGCCAACGGTTACCTTATTGGAAAACGAGGCGGTGCGAAATCAACATGCCATTTGCTGACGGATTATCCGTCAGCATTTCCGTCAGTATACAAATTTAAAAAAATCCGTCAGCATTTTCCCTCGGTAAATGCTGACGGAACGGAAATCCGTCAGCATTGATGTTGACTTCTCAATCCGTCAGCATTCCGTCAGCATATCCGTCGGAAATGCTGACGGATTAAAATCCGTCAGTATTTGTCCGTCCCAAAAGCGCGCGTTTTTTGTAGTGCGTATGGATAAATTTTGTACTCTTTTAACAATGTGGCTCATTCATTTTTCATCTGGTATATGTATATTGAATTATCTATGGTCAATTCAGATATCTCAGCCGACTTACATTGAATCGTATATGGTGTATTTTTTATCATTTGATAGGCACACAATCTTTTTTTTTTTTTTTTTTGGATTAAAAGAATATATATATATATATATATATATATATATTGAACCTAATTAACCATCTATCTAGTTTGAGCTAATCTACCAAATTGGATCTTATAAGTGATGTTCCCCCTCAACAATAGATGATCGAGTTCATTGTCACCTTCTCATATATCCCTTCCCGGATTGCCTAGCCATTTATATATATTGCAAGTCTATACTTAAATTATATTGCTGCGTAATCCAAAAGAATTAGTAGCCATTAATTTTTGTTTAAATTTCTTACAGTGACTCGTGGGCTTAAAAGTTTAAAATGTATTTAAAGTTCACCTAATTAAGGCTGAAAAAAAGTTCACCTAATTAATTACTATAGGGATTCTCGACCATTTAATTAGTAGAAAATCCTGTTCATTATTCAAGAATTGAAAAATGGTAATGTAGTAATATTTAAGTGAAAAAGTGATAGTCTTCCAAATTTCTAGTTAACTTTATATGTTTAACAGGTTTAACACTACAAGATATGTGCTGATTTGCGACGAAATTTTGATCGTCCCAAAAATCAGTGACGGATTGTATATATATATTTTTTTTAATTTAACGAGGAATAAATAAATTTTGAGAAATATAAATGTTATATTTCACTATTAATTCTTATAGATGTTCATTTTGAAACATCTCTAAAAAATATGTAGATTAAAGAGCATCATCATCAAGAAATAACTTATGTGCAACACACTTGATTCTTGTAAAAAAATTGGAATAATGTCCGTATTAAGAATTAATATACAAGAATCAATTACCCACCTTTCTATAAGTTTGATCGGACTTTTAAATGAGACGGAATTCTTTCAGTCCAAATTTGGGACAGTTACGTATCTAAAATGTAATGTAATTTCTAAATCAGAGAATTATAAGCTAGACAAAAGGGATTAATAAATAAAGACAGAGGTAGTCTTTGTGAACCAGTTTAATTTCTTAATACAACAACCCCCTATCATAGAAATAAGTTTCATTTATTAATGGAAGATATAGAGTTTTTTAGAAATGCTTCATCATCATGTATGATCTTGTAAACCTTCAAAAAAAAAAAAACAGAAGAGCGGGCAGGCGCATGCATTGATGGATCACAACTTGATGGGGATGGCCATGAGAGGTATGGCCTTTGGTACAGAAAGTCCGCCATCCTCACTCATGTCCAATTCTTCTGCTTTCATCCCATTTTCTAGTTTCCACTCAAACTTCCCTACAAATGTTGCAACCATCAGAGGCACCATTATGTGGGCTAATGGCAAACCCGGGCAAATTCTCCTCCCAGACCCAAACGGAATGAGCTCAAAATCTTTGCCTCTAAAGTCAATGTTTTCATAGTTACCACCAATCAAGAATCTCTCTGGCATGAACACATCTGCATCAGTCCAGATGTTGGGATCTCTGCCAATCGCCCACAAATTAGTCAGAATTTCCGCATTTTTAGGTACTAAGTAGCCGTTTATTTCCACGTCAGATTCAGCCTTGTGAGGTAATAACAAAGGGCCAGGTGGATGAAGTCTAAATGTTTCCTTCACCACTGCTTGCAAATAAGGGAGGTTTCGGATGTCCGATTCTTCAACTTGTCCTCCACCTTTGATTTCGTCTCGTACTCTTGCCATTTTATCAGGATTTCGTAATAGTTCTGCCATTGCCCAATCCACTGTGATTGCACTGGTATCTGTCCCAGCTATAAACAGACTCTGCAGGTATTTATATAAATTCATAACCAAACAAAAAAATTGCATTAACTTATAGTAATAAATAATTAAATTACCAGAAGAAGATGCTTGATGTTATCTCTGCTCAGTTGGGTTTCATTGATGAGGGTTTCTAACAAATCATTTTTCTGACTCCGGGATTTCAACCTTTGATCTATGATCCCATCAAAAATTGCAGTCAGCATCTCCCAATGAGCCTTCAACTTTTTCGAAATTCCTTGAGGATCAACGGAACCCATAAAAGGAAAAAAATCGGCCAAATTGGGAGTGCCAAAGGCTACCTGAATTGCCCTCAGCGCATCCTTCATCTCTTGCGCTATATCGGAGTCGAACTGCGCAATTTCAATCGAGAAAAGCACGGACGACATTAGATTCAACGTCGTCGTGAAGGCAGCCATTCCTATATTCACGGCCCGGCCAGTTTCCGAGCATTCTCCAACATAGTCCCTCAGCTTCTGAATCTTGTCCCTCCTCAAACCCTGGGTAGCATCCAGCTTGTGAAGACAAAACAGTTGCTCTTTGCATATTTTTCGGAGATTTCGCCATTGATTATCAGCAGGTCGCCACACTAAGGAGTGAATCTCATGGTCAACATTTTTGACTGTGCTAGGAACGGTTCTGCTGCACAAGGCAATGTCGTGCTTCTGCAGCACCATTTTTGCCATTTCAGGGGATGAGGCTACTATAGTAATTTTTCTTCCCTGCTTAAGTGTCATCAGGGGCCCGTATTTTCTGCATAATTTTGTCACTGATTGATGGGGTTTGGGCCCGAGGTCAACGACGTTGCCGATGATTGGAAATCGAAACGGGCCTGGAGGGAGTTTGGATGATCTCCGGGCCCTGGATGTTATTGCAAAACTCATCAATATGGAAATGATAATGACTAGAAATGTTAGGAAATCCATCATGAATATTTGATGTTTTGATTAATTTCTTTGAACCTATATTTCATTTGACAAATGATTCGAATATATATATTGATGAAAACTGCATGCCATTAATGAATTACCAACCTGACTAATAGATCAATGATCTTATCTATAGCACTTTTCCCTTTCTTTACACTTTAATACTTCATTTATTAAAAAGTATGCTCACTTTTCTTATTTATCAGTTTATTAAAAGTACTATTATTTCCACTTTATTTAATTTTTACCTCACACCAACTCCACAACACCTAGATTTATCTATTTTTTCTTAAAACTTGTACACAACCATAGTTTTCATGGACAAAGCTAGTATATTATAATAATAATTCACATCATTTAATCATTTCTGACCAAGTAAAGGGTTGGTCTGCTATGGACTCGAGTGCATGTTGTGCACCCTAGTCCATGTTGCACATTTCAGTTACTGACATACACTTTTTTAATAATTGAAAAGTGCAACACCATTTATCAAAAAGTGTATGTCAGTAACTGAAATGTGCAACATGGACTAGGGTGCACAGCATACACTCGAGTGCATACTAGACTTTACCCCAAGTAAATAATGTTCATCGTGAATAGGTAATTGAGTCTATCCTTATCAATTTCAATCATAATCAACAAGAATACAATCTATATATATATAACTTTAATGATAGATGATCTTATCCAGATAACTTTATGATGTTTGTTTCTTGTTTTAATCCTATTATTGCAGTTTTTCACTACAATCAATTCTCTTTTCACATTACTTTTTTTATAACTGTTTTTGATCTTATACACTGCCATATATTTTAATTTACATCAGTCATTATCCATATTCTCAACAAGAATACAATCTATATATAGATAACTTTAATGATCGATGATCTTATCCAGATAACTTTATGATGTTTGTTTCTTGTTTTAAACCTATTATTGCAGTTTTTCACTACAATTAATTCTCTTTTCACATTACTTTTTCAATAACTGTTTTTGATCTTATACACTGCCATATACTTTTACATCAGTCATTATCCATATTCTAAGAACATAAAATTTATAAACAAGCTAGTTGTAAACAAGAATTATTTAGCTAGAGGCTACTAATACATGGTCAAGGGATATAAGTATATTTAATCCCATAACTTTCAACCTTTACTGAAATGGTCCCAAAAAAGTTAAATGTGTCAATTTAGTCCCATTTTTTTACAACTAGTTTTGTTTTTGTCCCAAAAAAGTTAAATGTACCAATTTAGTCCCATTTTTTTTAAGTTGTCCTGTTTTGGTCCAAAAATTAGGACTAAATTGGTACATTGATATTGATTTTCATTTTGTTCGTGAATTAGTTTCTTCTGGAAGATTCGACACCAAGCATGTTCCGACATTTCTTCAAGTTGCGGATGTTTTCACAAAGAGTATTGCTCGCCCAACTTTTGAATTGTTTCGTTCCAAGCTTTGCGTTGATCTCTTACCTACATCATATTGAAATTGAATTGGGTTGTTTTATTCTCATTAAGCAGAGGTGTATATATACAAGGATTATAACAATCAACCACCTAAAATATGAAAGGAAACTGCAAGAAATAGAACTTCTAGAATATTCTACTAACATATGAAAGAGCAATTTATGGGATTGATGGAAGCAGTATGCACGGGATTGATTGATTTCCTTCACTCCTCCTCAAGTTGGAGCATGGAGGTCTCGAATGCCCAACTTGCCCAAAAGAAAGTGGAAACGCTCACTCCCGAGTGGTTTAGTAAATATGTCTGCCACTTGATCTTGAGTGTTGATGAACATTGGCTTGATATGTCCATATTCCACTCGTTCTCGAACAAAGTAACAATCCATTTCTATGTGCTTGGTTCGTTCATGGAAAACAGGATTGTTGGCTATATGTCGTGCAGCTTGATTGTCACAAAATAATAAGGTTGGCCCATGTTGTGGAGCTTCGAGGTCTTGAAGCAGCCATCGTAACCATAAAATTTCACAAACCGTTGTAGCCATAGCTCGATATTCTGCTTCTGCGGTGGACCTTGAAACCACAGTCTGTCTTTTTGTATGCCACGAAATCCGTGCACATCCCATAATCCGCGCAGCTTTGTGTAGTAGGCTGAGATGGAGGCCTTCTCTTGGCGAATCAGAGTTAATTCACGCTTCAATTCGTAAGCACGAGGGGCGTTTGCCTTCCCAAAACGTTCCTTAAGATCATCCCAAATTTCTTTCGAAGTTTCTGCGTATTTTACGCTGTTTCTAATGTCCTTTTCCATTGCCGTTGTGAGCCATCCCTTTATCATGGCATCACAGCGCATCCAAAGGTCCTGATCCGTTCCTTCTTCCTTCGGCATCTTGAGATTTCCATTGACGAAACCCATCTTGTTTTTTGAAAAAAGAAAATTCTTCATCTCTTGCAACCAATCTCCATAGTTGCTGTCGTTCAAGGTTTCGTTCACGTGCATCGTTCGGGGGTAGTCAGATCCATGTAGGTAATAGGGCGAGTTTGTATTAATCTGTGGCAATGTGGAACCGCTACCAACATCGGTCGATTTAGTCATTTTGTGGCTGGTGTTTGTAGCAGAGGCTGATTTAGAGTTTCTCAGAATCATTTATCCTGCTCTAGTACCATATTGAAATTGAATTGGGTTGTTTTATTCTCATTAAGCAGAGGTGTATATTGAAGAAAGTAAATCGAAATAAATGAAGAACACATAATTGCAGAAGAAAATTTACTCAGCTCATGTTTCTCTTCTTATTAATCAGAATTACACTACAAAGGAATGACTTATTTATACCTTATAGAAGCGGTTACCAAAAGGTATTCCATAACCGCTCAAAACGATGTTGTATACATCTAATAGAATATAAAATGCAAAATAGGATAAAGCGCTTAAATGATAAAACACGACTTATCCAACAGCCCCCCCTCAAGGTGGAGCATGATAGCGATCAGCCATGCCCAGCTTGACGACCAAAGCAGAAAACACACGACCAGTTAACACCTTGGTGAAGAAATCTGCAAGATTGCAAGCAGATGCAACATAAAGAGGAAGGACAAACCCAGACTTGTAAAGATCCCGAACAAGATGGCAGTCGATTTCCAAATGCTTGGTACGCTCATGGAATACCGGATTAGCTGTAATATGGAGAGCAGCCCTGTTGTCACAGTGTAGAGGAATGGGTAACGGCACGGAAACATGAAAATCTTGAAGAACATTAGCCACCCAACGAAGCTCACAAGCAGTGGAAGCCAAATCACGGTATTCAGCCTCGGCTGAAGAACGAGAGACCGTGGTTTGCTTCTTGCTCTTCCAAGCAATAAGAGAACCACCAAGAAACACACAGTACCCGGTAATAGAACGTCGTGTGTCCTTACATGCTGCCCAGTCTGCGTCGGCGTAGGCAAGAACAACAAACGAGCCACCAGCAGGGAAAACAAGACCCAGGCTAGGTGTTCCCTTCAAGTAGCGAAGAACATGGATGGCAGCATCCCAATGAGGTGTACGAGGAGAGTTTATGAATTGATTGAGTTGTTGAACAGCATATGTCACATCAGGATGAGTCATGGTTAAGTACAACAAACGACCAATTAACCTTCTATACTGATCTGGTTGCTCTAGAAGGATACCATCATCCATGGATAAAGAAATCCCATGAGGAAGAGGGGTGGGAGCAGGCTTGCAGCCTTGCATCCCAGTGTCAGCCAAGATATCGAGTATATATTTCCGTTGACAAAGAGAAAGGCCTTCCGAATCACGTGTAATCTCTATGCCAAGGAAGAACCGAGCCAAATGTAGATCCTTGATTGTAAACTTTGCATCAAGGAAGGATTTCAACTTATGAATCAAAGAAGGAGATGAACTCGTGATCAACACATCATCAACATACACAAGCATTGCCAAGAACCCATCAGCACAAGACATAGTGAACAAACAATTGTCGAATTTGGACTGAAGAAGACCAAAATCAGAAAGGGTGGCACAAAGTTCATTATTCCACTCACGTGAAGCCTGCTTAAGGCCATATAAGCTGCGTTTAAGTCTACAAACCTGTCCATTCAACGCCTTATCATAACCTTGAGGTGCCTTCATGTAAACTTCCTCTGAAAGATAACCATGAAGAAATGCGTTATTCACGTCTAATTGGTGCAATTCCCACCCATAAGAAGCAGCAATAGTCATTAAAATACGCACAGTAACCTGCTTTGCAACTGGAGAAAAGCAATCAAAATAATCCACACCCTCTACTTGACTAAAACCCTTAGCGACAAGACGCGCTTTATAACGCTCCACACTACCATCGGGGTTCCGTTTAATCTTGTAAACCCATTTACAACCAATTGCTTTCTTACCAGGTGGGAGGGAAACAAGATCCCACGTATTGTTTGACTCCAAAGCCTGCAACTCTTTACGCATGGCTTGAACCCAGGCATCCGACTGACTAGCCTGACTATAATGTACAGGCTCCTTCTCAAGAGTAAGCTGCGTCAAAAAAGCTGAATGAGACGCATCAAGCAAATTCGAAGGTATGTGAGGTAGAACCTGTAATGGATATGGAAGAGAAGGGTGCTCAGTTGACACCAAGTTACAAACGTAATCCTTTTGCCAAGATGGTGTTGTAACAACTCTAGAGCTCCGACGAGGAGCTGTGAGAGAGGAGCAATCAGAAGTGGGAGCTGAAACAATCTCATCGGTTGCTCGTTGAATATCAAGATCATCCGGATTTCTTAACGATGATGCAGGTGTAACATGTGAAACATGAAATGGGAAAGTGTCCGGCATGAAACGGACATCCCTCGAAACCAAAAACTCCTTGGTATCCAAATCATACAAATGGTACCCCTTCTTGCCCGTAACATAACCCAAGAAAACACACTTGTGGGCTCGTGTGTCAAATTTACTACGAAGGCTGTGAATATTTGCCGCAAATGCCAAACACCCAAAAGGCTTTAATCTATCATAATCCGGAGGCCTCTCGTAGAGGATCTCATAAGGTGATCTCCATTGCAGCACTGAGGTAGGTAATCGATTGATAATGAACGCAGCAATAAGCACCGAAAAAGACCAAAAATGCATCGGCATGTTAGCTTGAAACATCACCGATCGCGCAATCTCCAAAATATGCCTATGTTTGCGCTCAACAACACCATTTTGTTGTGGTGTATAAACACAACTCCGTTCATGCAGAATGCCATGAGTAGTGAAATATTCTTGACACTCCTTAGCCAAAAATTCCAACCCATTATCACTTCTCACCGTGCGGACCTTTTTCATGTATTGTCGCTCCACCATCACAACAAAATTCTGCAATATTTTAGGAACCTCATATTTGGATTTCATAAGAAAAACCCATGTACACCTGCTGAAATCATCCACTACGGTAAGGAAAAAAGGAGTATGTGTCAAATTATCCTCCTTAAACGGCCCCCAAATGTCCACATGAATTAACTGAAAACAATCAATCGTATGTATAGAACTTTGAGGGAATGGTAAACGATGTTGTTTAGCACGAAGACAAATCTCACAATTTTGCAATATATTGAAATCTTCATCCGTGTACAAAGACTTAACAAAAGATAAATGTTTCATCGTACTAGAAGACGCATGGCCTAAACAATTATGCCAATTATTTAAAGAAACAATACAAGCTGTTTCAACAGATGACATCAAAGCTCCCTCCTCTAGCACATAAAGGCGCCCCTTCAACTTCCCCACACCAATCACCTTCTTAGTCCGAAGGTCCTGAAATTCACAATGAGATGACTGAAATATACATTTCAATCCAGAGGCACCACATAACTGAGCTACTGATAGTAAATTGTACTTAAACGAAGGCACATATAAGACATCTCGAAGCACTATATCAGTCGACAAAAAAATATCACCAGAATGTGTTACCTCCACTGTTTGTCCATCCGGTAGACAAACTGCCACTTTTATGTGTAACGGCATCAAATTTCTCATTAAATTGGAATTATTACACATGTGTTTGCTAGCACCCGTGTCAATAATCCAAAAAAATTTTAACTCATCCCTAAAAGTATTTAATGCGAAATGCATTGAGGGAAAGGAAGGCGTACCAGCAAAGCTTGCAAACTGAGCAAAGTTCACATCCACCTGTTCTTTCTCCTTCATATACTTTGTTACCTCTTGAAGTTGTTGAAGGATAGCCGAAAGATCCACTCCCCCGCTTCCTTTCTTCTGATATGCATTATTGTCAAATTCTTCCATATTTGCATAATTCTTAGGCTTCTCCTTGAGCTCCTTAAACCAATCTGGTACGCCATGTATTTTAAAACATGTTGACATCTCATGTCCAGTTCCATTACAATGAGAACAGTGCAATTTTGCCCTTTCTTCCCTAGACAGTTTAAAACCCCTGCCCTTACTCCCATGTCCTTTATCATATGCCTTCACAGCCATGGCTGCCACATCAGTCCTATCATTGATACACATACTAACAGATCGTTGCCTCTCCGCTGTTAGCAACATCGAAAAAACCTTATCCACCGAAGGACAGGGATCCATGAGCATGATTTGATTCGAAATGTTATCATAACTCTCATTTAGCCCCATAAGAAACTGAGTAACTCTGTCATCCATTCTATCCTTAGCCACAATCTTCCCAATCTCACAATCACAAGAGAGCATAGGAGAGACACATGCCAATTCATCCCACAATTTTGTCAATTTGTTAAAATATTCAACAATCGAATTGTTTCCCTGTTTCAAATTGCATATTTCTCTCTTAATTTTGTGTTTCATCGGTCCATTATTTTCTCCATATCTGCTACCAATCGTTTCCCATAATCATTGTGCTGAATCCATATGAACAAATGTTTCACTCAACTCCTTAGATAATGAGTTCAAAATCCAGGAAGTAACAGTTGAATTCACCTTCTTCCACATAACAAATGATTCATCATGTAAATCAGGCTTAACAATACTACCATCAATAAACTGCACTTTATTCTTTGCACTCAACGCAAGTAGAATAGAAGATTTCCAGGGCAAAAAATTACCTCCACCAGTAAGAGGATGAGATACTAGAATTAAACCAGGATGATCCGCGCCGTGTAGATAATACGGATCACGCTCCGTCACTTTTACTCCAGAGTCTGAACTCGAACCACTACCAGATCCTACTACAGGACCGACGTTCGCCATTAATGCCGGCAACTGAGTATTCCTTCATTTCGGCATGATCAATCGATCAATTAAAACATGATTTCCAAGATCTAACCCGCTCTAGATACCATGAAGAAAGTAAATCGAAATAAATGAAGAACACATAATTGCAGAAGAAAATTTACTCAGCTCATGTTTCTCTTCTTATTAATCTGAATTACACTACAAAGGAATGACTTATTTATACCCTATAGAAGCGGTTACCAAAAGGTATTCCATAACCGCTCAAAACGATGTCGTATACATCTAATAGAATATAAAATGCAAAATAGGATAAAGCGCTTAAATGATAAAACACGACTTATCCAACATATATATACAAGGATTATAACAATCAATCACCTAAAATATGAAAGGAAACTGCTAGAAATAGAACTTCTAGAATATTCTACTAACATATGAAAGAGCAATTTATGGGATTGATGGAAGCAAGAAGCACGGGATTTATTGATTTCCTTCACATCACGCTTGAGGGGAAATATCAGAGATAAGAAAGATGATAAAGATAATCAGCTTCCTAAAGTTACGAAATAGATCTTTTAGGATAAAGACAACTTTATATTTATTTGATTTGTATATAATCCTTGTATATAGAAATTCAGTTGTAATCCCTTTGTTATACTCCCTCCGTCCCATACTTGAAGACACATTTTACTATTTTGGGCGTCCCATACTCGAAGGCACATTACCTAAAATAGCAAAAACACTTTTAAACACCCCCTTAAAACATTACAATATTACAATAAATGCCACTACTTTATTACACTAAAAAGTAACTTTATTACTATTTATAAAGTTGAAAAGTCTTTACTACCCCCACTTTATCTTACACAATATTAATAAATAATTCATTCATTAAAACCCGTGCCCAATTGGTTTGAGCCTTCAAGTATGGGACGGAGGGAGTATATAATATGTAACACCTACGGTTCAAGGTGATTGAATAATTGCTACAAAATTTACTTCAAATCACAAGGGAAATCGTAAGGGAAACACGCTCGCCAATCAATGAGGCGAGGAATATTCCCTCGCAAATATTTCCGCAAGGGAATTTAAAAATTGCTCATTGTTTCGTGAGGGAATTAATCGATCATTGTTTCGCGAGAACATATCCTTCGCCAACTAGCAAGGGAATCAGTCCATCTATAAACGGCTAGGGTTCGATCCCTCGCAATTATTTTTTTTATTTGATGTGATCCCTCGCCATTGGTTGTTACACATAATTAATAATATAACTAATATATATATATATATATATATATATATATATTAATTGATAATGAAAATTAATAAAGATGGTCATATTATACATACGTTCCGTCATAGATAAAGAGATATAATCGGTTGTCGGATCCAAATGGTGCCACGCTGGACGATGTCCCGACTGATGATGTTTCAGCCGGTGTTTGCAACGGGAAGGGTGGAGATGGTGCTTGCATCTATGGGGGAGACAATGCCTCCATCGGTGGAGGAAATCCCTACATCAATGGGGGATATCCCTGCGTCGGTGAAGTGTATCCCTCTAGCGGTGGGATTATGGACATGTCAGGTACATATACGCCAATGAGATGGGGTATCGGTACACTGGACGTCTCCGCCGGTGTACTAGTAGAGGATCTACCTGCTCTACCTCGAGGTCGACCCCTACCGAGACTACGGCTTGAGGAACTGGATCCTCTCATCTGTAACAACATAACATTGAAATAAATTAACAGACAAAAATGATAAACGATTAACATTAATTAATTAAATAAATAAATGTAAGCAAATTATAAAAACATTGAATGTTCAGATAGTATGTTTTTGGTTTTAATGTTCAGTAATCGAGAATTGAATGTCAATTGTAAATGAGATTCACAACCAGAATACAAATCTCCGTACGCTGCACAAAACGTGTCATAAAACTGTGCAACATTCTCATTAGGGGGTTCTTCATTCTGTTTCTCCTCTCCTACATTTTCAAAGAATTTAACATTTCTGGAGATAATAAACTTTCCAGTTTTAATGTCAAAAAGTTTGTATCCTTTTGTCCCAAGGGGATAGCCAATGAAAATACATTTAGTGGCTCTAGGGTCAAATTTATGTCTATTAGAAACCAAAGTGTTGGCAAAACATAAGCACCCAAAAGTTTAAAAAAGAGTTTAATTATTAAGAAGGACAATCCTATATAGGTATTGGTTCAACAATTTACCTTTGGTTCATTTTCTGTAGCAGCTTTGGTTCAACAATTTCAGTCTGAGCCACAGATTTTACAAAGACTTTCTTAGTAATACTTGTTGAAGTATCACTAAGGCATGGTGAAGATGTTTTATCTGAATTGTAACTAAGTCCAGATTTGTGAGTCATAGGCCTTTGCATTCCTTGTAGTTCATCTATTGAATTAGATGATTTATACAGGGCAGTCAGTTTAAGTTTCAGACTCTCTTCACTTAATTTAAGACATTCATGTTCCTTCAAAAGATGTTCAAACTTAGCCATCAATGCTTGGTAGTCTGAGTCCTTACTCTCATGAAGCTTAACTTGTTCTTCCAACTTATTAAGTTGTTCAGATGACTTGTCCTTCAGAGTATTCAACTCCTTAGTTAAGTTATTGCACAACTCATTAGTTTTCAGATCATGTTCAGCTTCAACCTGAGTAATTCTTTCAATCTCAACATTCAATGCTTTGTTTTCTTTTAAGGTTTGATCATGAATCTCTTGAAGTCTTCCGTCAACTTACCAAAGGTAAGTTTCAGGTTGTCTTCATTTGACATCATTGTGCTACTAGAATTGTCACATCCCAAATTTAAAAATATTGACCTTTCAAAAAGTAGTTAAAACAACTAATTTTAAACGCGCCAAAAATTAAATTTTAAACTTACAAAGTAAGGGACGCAACGACTATTACATTTAAATCACGTTAAGCATTGCAGCGGAACTGTTAAATAAAATTAAGAAATTCATAAATAACTCATCAAGCAATTATCCATAAGAATAACCATAATTAAATTAAATAAACATGCTTGAAAATAGTCTTTTAAATAAATCATCGTCTCCCATCACCACTCCTCGCCATCCAACTCTTCAACCTGAAATTGTAAATTGTTGGGGGTGAGCATGCAAGCACACTCAGTGGGATTAAGTCATTCAATAGTTAATGCTAAAAATAAATAATCAAGTAATTGCAGCTTAGTAAATAACATTCACATTGCCACTTATACTTTGCCATTGATACCTTTCCAACTTTGCCATTGTAACCCTGCAAATAGATAATAAACTTTGCCACAAAATTTGCCAATATATACAAACTTTGCCAATATATACTTTGCCACAAACTTTGCCAATATACAAACTTTGCCAATATATACAAACTTTGCCAATATACAAACTTTGTCAATATATACTTTGCCACAAACTTTGCCAATATACAAACTTTGACAATATATACTTTGCCACAAACTTTGCCAATATACAAACTTTGCCAATATATAATATAATTTGTCAATCGAATAACAATAGAAATGGATTCACATAGTAAACAATTAACTCAAATCATTTATCTAAAACATTAAATAAAGAATAACATTGCAATAGAGCTCTACAAACCACCGTAGAGATTAAAGCAGTTAAAAACCCACCTTATATCTCGATTGTTCTTGCAAGTGAACACAACAAAAAGTAGACATATAGAATAAACAAATTGTGCTATGATACACTATATTTTACTTTTGAACTTTAACATGGTAAAGAAGTTTAAATAGTAGTGAGGAAGGCATAAATTTGCATGAGAGAATTAAGTTTGATAAACTGTTACAATAATATCATTACAATCAATTAATTTTCATAAAAACGTACGGGAATTGAGTGGCCATGTAACTTGAATGAAATGGCTAAGAGAAATATTAAAAATATTTAATACAATTTATAGTTTTAATATACATAAGCATGCATATATATCTATATACATATATTATATTATACTTTTATTTCTTTTTACATAATAAATTATGTATTCGATTAATTTTATTATTATTATTATTAAATTCTTGGATATTACAAGAATTGACAGAACTAGAAATAGATTGTACCTCATCATTGTCTTCAATAGCCATAAGACACTCTTCATCACTGTTGTCAGTAAACATCTCAGATGATGAAGATGGAAGTTGATCATCTTTAGAGGTTTCTTCTTCAGCTTTCAAGGCTTTCCTTTTTCCATATTTCTTGTCCCTATTAGCTTGCCTTTCCTTCCTTTCCTTGGAAGTCAGCTCTGGACAATCATATTGGAAATGTCCTGTCTTCTTGCAATTGTAGCATGCATCCTCATCTTCATCTTTCTTCTTTTCAACATCTCTCTTTTTAGTTGATGAAGATGGATCTTCTTTGGAGTTGTCCCTTCTGAATCTCCTTTCATCATTTTTCTTCACAGTCGAGTTGTATCTTTTTCTTCTATCTTGGTAATACCTCTTGTATTTACCAAATCTAGAGTTTAGTTTTTCAAATCTTCTAGCCATCATTGCCAACTCATCTGAAATGTCAGCTTTGGAAGCTGCTTTTCCACTTTTGCTTGATCTGTTGGCTTTCTTGGAATCAGGTTCATTGGATTTGGTCTTCAGTGCAATTCCTTTGATTTCAGGTTCCTCAGTGTTGTTCTTTCTGTTCAAGTCATATTCATATGACTTGAGTTCTGAGAACACCTGTTGCATTGGCATGGTTGACAGATCCTTCGTATTCTGCATCATGACAGCATACACATTCCATTTGGATGTCAAGCTCCTAAGAATCTTCAAAGCCACTTCTCTCTTGGAGTATACTTTTCCAAGTGAGTTGATCTCATTCATGATGTCTGTGAACCTTCCATCCAGTTGATCAATATTTTCATCAGACTTCATTCTAAATTGCTCATACTTTTGAACAGCAACTTGAAGTTTGTTTTCCTTGATCTTGTCAGTTCCTTCACACATTAAAGCTAATGTGTCCCAAATCTCCTTTGCAGTTGTGCAATGAAACACTCTACCCATTATAGCATCTAGAATGGTCTGATATAGGGTGTTCATTGCCACATAGTTGAGATTCTGCTTCTTTTTCTTTCTTCAGGAGTGAGCTCATCATCATCTTTTGGAATTTCTTGTGCTCCAGTTGCTCTTTGGGCTTCTGTAACATTTGTGTTAGGTTTCATGAACACAAATGGGCCTTTAGTGATTACCCTTAGCATTTCATCATGGAGACAAGCCAAGTGAGCTCTCATCCTTATCTTCTAGATGTTACGGCCCCAAAATTTTAAAGTAATAAACATAGATTTTTTTTTTTTAATAGGGAGTAAGGGGCATTACTACGCTTGAAAATAACCTAATAATTTAAATGAATGCAACCATCCAAACTAAGGTGATCACCACCAAAACCCTCAAAATAATTTAGAAGTGACAACAGCGGAAGTACGTAAACTGGTGAGTAAGGTCCTTAAGAATTTGCCTTACAATAAAATACTACAGTTTCGAATAGTAAGCCAAAAATAGAAATTCAAGTTTCAAAAGACATGGATTAAAAGGTTGCACTTTCGAGATCGAGCGCTCACATCCACCTTCAATCCTCCCGAACGTTCCCACCTGAAAGTGGAAGGGGTGAGCATTTGAAAAATACTCAGTGGGTTCACTCAAACACCCACTCGAATATCATACAATCTACCGTAATAAAGGTTAACCATGGGAATCAATGTATATAATAAACTTAAATTTGAGATTCATTACTCTCAATCATGGCATTAAGTCACATAGCGACAACTCAAATCACATCCTTCACGTATCATCAATCATATGTCAACCATGTAACACGTTCAACATCATGTTTTATATTAATAAATAGTGATAGTTATAATATAATACACGTAAGAGCACATCAATCTTGTTGGGGCACGCTTTACCCCGCTCGAGCATCTTGTTCGGGAGCTACCCGAATGTGATCTTTCGATCAAATCTTGGAACGGTGTTACCCGTAATCTTATCATAGCTAGTACGGTTATTATCCGTATACTATACATCTTGCACGGTCTTGACCGTATATCATATATCTTCACGTTTGAAACGTGCATGTATGAAAACATTCATGTAACATACTTCTTCACATATGGACATGCATAATCATAAGCATTTATGTATCCATAGAACATACTTAACACAAGTGAACATGTCTAATATCAAATATCCATAAAGCATATATTCCACAAGTGAACATGAACATATTTATACACAAATTCACATAGGACATTTAATACAACAAATCACATGATATATAAAGTAGGCATTGTAAAAGTCAACGAGAGTTACCCCACCTATTAGCTTGGAAAGTTAAACGGTATTCTCCCCTTTTAGTTCCAAGTCATTTCCCACTTCTCGTTCCTTAAATCCTACAATAATAATTCTACCACTTAGTCCTTAATTAATATGAACAATAATTATAGTCTAAGTGTATTTGGTTGTGATAGTGTACTTAAAAGAAGTAGAAATGTTGGCCAAACATAGAAATTAAAGGATTTAGGAAAAGAATGCATTCTCGTAAAAGTTTAAGGACTGAAAGGCAGATTTAAATAATCTGGAAGTTCAGTATTTTAATGAAAAATGGTACGTTTCAAAATTTGGGATTAAATGCCACTGATTTCATTCAAAACGGATGAAAAACGAACATTTTATGTGCATTTGAAGTTCTATGGGCATTGTTGCAAATTTATGAAAAAAAAATTGTGACTTTTCTTAAATAAAATAGTGCATTTTCGTAAATAATAAAAATGCATTGACAAGATGGAAAATATTTGGCTTGGGCCAAAATGAAAAACCGAAAAATAACGTTTTGACCCCAAGATACAAATTTATCTACAAAACGCAACTCGTAGTTTTATACCCCAATATATTCAACCCCACAACTCTTACCTCCACCACCTACCGGAAAAGCTCCGGCAAGGTGGTCCACCAATAAAACAGGCGGCGTACCGACGGAGAGTCGCCGGAAAACGGGAGAGAGAGAGAGAGTATGAAAGTGAGAAGGAAATAAAGTAGATCTAAAAGTTTTCGAACACTTTGACTGGACATAACTAGAGTTTTATAACTCCGATTTAAAAACTAAAATATGTTCTGGAAAGCTTATGAAAACATCTTTCAAACAAGACCAAAACCATAAAAATCGGACTCCTGTACTGAAAGTTATGGCCTAAATAACAAGTTCCGACTATAAGGGTTTTAACCCATCTTTGACCAGCCATAACTGGAGATCTAGAACCCCGATCGAGAATCGGAAAAGTGTTCCAGAAACCTCTCGACGAGAGCTTTCCAACGGTGCTGGCCGATCAATGATCGGACGTCGGAAAGTTGGCCGGAATTTAGAAGGAAGCTGAAGTGTGTGTGTCTTGAGTGTGAGTGTGAAGTAAAAATCTTACCCTAATGTGAAGTGCCAAAAATGTGCAAGATTTTGAAAGTGGCTATTTATAAGGTGCAAAATGTCCTAGGGTTTCCTTAGTGGGCCATAAGAATGGGCCTTGTCTTAATATTTTTGTTTGGGCCATTTCTTATATTATTTTAAGACCACTTCTTATATCAAATCAATCCTTAATGAATAACTTAACTAGTCTTATGCCATCCACCAACATTAATCTTCATTAGTAAATAAATAATTTAATAGGTGAATAACATTTAATATTATGTAAATTTCACAAAATTATGATAAATCACATAATTTCACATAAACAAATATAAGGGCTCAATTCATGAGATTTTTGGGTTCTTACACTAGAAATCATAATTCTCAATAGAGAACATAGGCAGTTTCTGGTAGGATATCTTGTTGATGGGGTTGGTTCCCATAGCAGTAGGTGGTGGAACATCTAGACCAGAATTCTCAGAAGAAGATGTGTTAGGCATAGTGAATAATAAAGATATTAAATATCACAGAAAGTGCACAAGTAGATCAGTTTAGGTAACCAAAGTTGATCCTCAAAGAAGTGGTCTTTAAACCCCTGCTCTGATACTACTTGTTGGTCCCAAAAATGAGTGTGACACATGTATGGGGGGGGGGGGGAATACACGTGTATGTGTTTTTCAAAATCTTATGCAATTAAAACAACACAAATAATCAGAGTCAAATAAGTTACACAGTATGTCAAGTCCTATGAAAATACCAAATAGAATATTCTAACTTAACAGTAGGCAACTTGTATGCGAAATAAATGATAGGCCCTATTATACTCCTCAATTAATATGCACTTAAGTACTAAGTTATCAAGTAGCAATAAGCAATTATACCAACACAAAAGCTTAAGCAAGAAGATAAATGCAGTAAATGAGAACACAAGACGTATAGTGGTTCGGAGGCTAAACTGCTCCTACGTCCACTCTCCTAATTTAATAGGATAATTCCTTAATCTCTTGGAATTAACTTGCTTTTACAGTGCCAAGGTGCACTCTACTTCTTCTTCTTCTCTTCGATATTCTCTTGATTTCTTACAACCTTCTCTCGTTGCAATACTCTCAATACTTCTACGAACTCAACAATACTCTCAAACTATCTCTCAAGGTGAAAGTAGGGTTTTCTTCTTGTACCAACTAAGTGTGATATCCTTTATAGTTTAAGAACGAATGTAAAGGCTAGGATAACACTATCTAGGCTTCGGATAATAAAACAGTAAGCTTGCCTAGTGGGGACTAAAGATAACACTCACAAACGAATATGCTTAAAAGCTTTGATCTCTCGAGTGTTTTGAATGCTTTTGAATGCTAAAATATTGCTAGAATGTGTATGGCTTGTATGTCCCGTAGTCCTGAAATGATTCAAGATATGGCTTATTTATAGATGAAGCAAAACTATCCGTTGGTGGAGATAGCAAACTTATCCATAAATTTGAACTTTCAAATTGTTCAGGGGCCTGCATGCAAATAGTACTTGCATTCACGTCCATTTTGCATTCCATCTTCAGAATTTTTTATGCGCAGTGACAGGTGGCACTAATTCTTTGGCTGTTTTGGAATAATTTTGTCCTTCCCGCTAACGGCCTCGTACTGGGTAAAATGCCTAGTCATTCATCGTCTTTGACCATAAGTGTGCCAAGTCCAAGGTATATGAATATCCAGATTCATCATACTTGACTTTTGTCATTCAGCATACTTGTCTTCATGAGTCCTTGCCACTTTTCTATAACACTTTTGCTTCTTGTCTTCAATGCTACTTGTCTTCATGTGCTTTGTGCTTTCAGGTCATTTGTCATAGATTCAAAGAATAATCTATCTTAGAAAAATTAAAGCTCCCTAACATATATGAGCGGGTAAAATGCAAATTTGGTCCCAAGAGAATAGGTGCTCACGAAAATGGTCCCATTTTAAACAAAAATGATCCCATGTAATTTTACCATCTAAAAATTAACAGAATTTGGAGCGTGAACCACACGCTTCCGTTAACTCTGAACCAAATTCACCATTTCATCCTGAAAACCCCTAAAAAATTGCACAACACCACCCCAAAATAATAATCATTCCCAAATGGCACCAACGAAGCTTGAAATCATCCCCTATATCGCACTGAAACTTTTCCTAAATCAAACAACACTCACTCAAATTCTCCAAATCGAAACAAATAATTGAAGCTCTATGGGTGTTGAAGAAGATGTTGCAAAATAGAAATACAAAAAATCTAAAATCTCACGACTACCCTCGTCACACCTCGTCGCCAGCAGCACCATCCAATTTCACCCCACGCCACCAGCCCCACTCCGAAACACCAGCACGAGTACGAAAATCAGAAAAATAAAGTTAAGAAAAAGATAAAAAAATCGCAAAACATATATCCACATGAAAATTCACAAATTGGAGATGAAGAAGAGATCAGAATTTGAAATTGACAAGGGGTTTTGATTCCTAGCAGTGAGAGGAGGCTAACGTGGATAGCCTCTAAGAATTTTGTGACCGGATTCGAATTTCGTAGCCGAATTTTTCTTGAGGTTTTGAAAAAATATGGGGGTAACACTGGCGGCGGTGGTGCGGTGGTGGGAGGCGGCAAGGTGGTGACGAGAATGGGGCAGAGTGGTGTCGTTGACGGCGATCTGTGTGGGGAAGGGGACGTTTACCGGCGAGAATAAAAACAGGGGAAGGGAGATATATGTGCGCGCAGGTTTTTTTATTTGTTTTATATTTATTTATTACCTTTACCTTTAGCTTTTAATTTTTTTTTCTTCTGATTTTACATTTTAACTAATTTTTAATTATTAGTATTTTGATAATAATTTCATATTCAGTTTTTATATGAATTATATTTTGTATCATCAAATTATATTCAAACACAGATTTTATATAAATGTTTTTTTTTTAATTTTAGTTTAATTTTTTTATTCAAAAATTATTTAGAGCAATTTTATAATTTACATTAGATTATTATTTGGTTTATAATTTGTATATTTAAATACAGATTGTATGTTTCAAATTTTTTTATCTTCAATTCTTCATCTTATTTTTTAATTTACTTTTGCATTAGTTTTAATATAAAATTTATTTAAATTTTAGAATTTACAATATTTGGTTTTATTTTTTGGTATATTTTTAATTATATTCAAAATTTTGAGTCAAAAAATTATATTAAGATCATTACTTAACGGAAACCGTTAAATATTTAACGGTTGGGACCTTTTTCGCAAAATATGGGACTAAAAAAGAACGTGGGACTAAAATTGTTTTTAAAAAATTCTCCCGGGACCAAAATTGCATTTACCCTATATGAGCTTTTCTAACCTGAAAATCTAGACTTGACAAATCATCATACTTGGGGTTTTACTTAGGATTTTGGTATCAAATCAAAATCAAATTTTCTTTTATTAATATAAACCATATCCCAACACACCCCTAACTACCTAACAAACTAATTAACTTAACTAATACAAGTAACTAATGTATCTACCAATACAGCTGGTGTATTGGTTTTAATCAGGGAGTGTATCTACTAAAGCAGAGGGTGTATTTACTAACCCTTTATACATTGTTACGTTGTTCATGTACATTTTAAGAACAGAAGATCAAAAGTTTTTTTAGAAACGCCATCTTCTTCTCATACAACTAGGGTCGAAAAAACAATCAATGTTCAGTAAATTTTTTCTAAATAGCTAGTAGGATATTTTAAACAAACTTGAGTCTCCGTGAGAAAAGAAATTGGCCCAACACTGAGAAGTTCGTAAAATACCAAACCTTTTGATTCGTCCAATCCGTTCTATTAATACCTCCAATTTGTCAATGCAATTTCCAAAATTCAAGAAAAAATCAAAAATGGATCTGGTGAAACTGAGAGGACCAAAATTGATAAAGTAAAGAGAAAAATAACTAAAATTTGATTTGGGAAATGATACATATTCAAGACAATTTCTGAAAATCACCCAATAAAATATCCATCACAATAATAACTATGAGCTCAGTCTGATCAAAGCTTTTATTATTCAAAATTGATTAAAAATATGCATGATCAGGGGAACACCTCAATTATGGACCTCAATCCTAATATAGGAGTAATCTTATAGCTTGTAAAGCCAGCGCCAAAAAATAGCTTTTCATATTCTTCTATAGTTCGTTCTTTCCCCGTGAGCAAATTCATCATCACAATATCCATGAATAGTTGAGTTTCCGTAGCATCAAAGTTGTGTTTTTGATCGCCCACAACCATATCAATGATAATCACTTTTCCTCCTTTTTCTTTGCTTGGAATTGCTTCTTTGCATTTCTCCAATATTTGAATACACTCTTCGTCCGACCAATCATGCAATATAAACTGTTGAATTGTCAAGAGTAAGAGACGAAATAATCAAAGGTACTAGTGGACAAGTACTTGTAGAATCGGAAATCCGAAACCTCCCTTATTTGCAAGCAGTTGTCAAGGAAACATTTAGACTTCATCCACCTGTCCCTTTTTTAATACCTCACAAGGCTGAATCTGACGTGGAAATAAACGACTACTTAGTACCTAAAAACGCAGAAATTCTCACTAATTTGTGGGCGATTGGCAGAGATCCCAACATCTGGACTGATGCAGATGTGTTCATGCCAGAGAGATTCTTGATTGGTGGTAACTATGAAAACATTGACTTTAGAGGCAAAGATTTTGAGCTCATTCCGTTTGGGTCTGGGAGGAGAATTTGCCCGGGTTTGCCATTAGCCCACATAATGGTGCCTCTGATGGTTGCAACATTTGTAGGGAAGTTTGAGTGGAAACTAGAAAATGGGATGAAAGCAGAAGAATTGGACATGAGTGAGGATGGCGGACTTTCTGTACCAAAGGCCATACCTCTCATGGCCATCCCCATCAAGTTGTCATGATCCATATATCACTGCATGCCTGCCCGCTCTTAATTTCTTTCTTAATTAATAAATCAAACTTATTCTATATATTAAGAAACTGGTTCACCCAGACTAGCTCTGTCTTTATTTATTAATCCCTTTTGTCTCGCTTATAATTCTCTGATTTACAAATTACATTATTACATTTTAGATATGTAACTGTCCCAGAAAAAATTATGTCTTATCTAAAAGTCCGAACATGGGTAATTAATTCTTGTATATTAATTCCTAATATAGACATTATTCCAAAAAATTTAATTACTACAAGATTAATCAAGTGTGTTGCATATAAGTTATTTCTTGATGATGATGCTCTTTAATCTACATATTTTTAGACATGTTTCAAAATGAACATCTATAAGAATTAATAGTGAAATATAAGTTATAGTATTTCTCAAAATTTATTTATTCCTCGTTAAATTAAAAAAACAATCCGTCACTGATTTTTGGGACGATCAAAATTTCGTCGCAAATCAGCACATATTTTGTACTCTTGTACGTGTAAACCTGTTAAACATATAAATTTATGGCAAAAACTTGTGTGAGACCGTCTCACGGATCTTTTTCTGTGAGACGGGTCCCTTTAACCCATATTTCAAAATTTTGGTTAGGATAATCCATATTTTTTTTCAGAATTTTGATTTGTAAAAAGAGAAAATTTATAAAAAAGCTTCTTAATAAAGGACAACTATTATAATCTTTTTAAAAAAGGACAAAAACGCATGTTAATAACCCATTATACCCTTATATTTAAATATGGAAATTAATTTATTAATTTAATAATTAAATAACAAGTCTTCATCTTCCTTATTTGTCGCCATAGATTCAACCACATACCTCTTCAATTGATTATCAACATTGGCAAATGTTACCTGATCCAGGCGCTCATCATCATCATTCTCAAAGTTTCTGCTACGTAAGGTAACGTTAGTTTATTGCATCGTCTTCTTCACAACGAAATCGTCTATTGCCTCAACGAACCCTTCCTTTTGATAATTAATTGCACTCTCAGAATCCAAATCAATGTTTAGATTTCCTGCACAGTCAGATTCTTCGATCGGCTGCTTGTTGCTTTTAGGGATTGGAATCGAGATTAGGGCTTCACGATCGGCAGGGTGATGCTTAGAGGCTTGTTCCTCTCTTTCAACGACGGCCATGGCTATAAGGTCTCGTCTCCTTTGCTCTTCAATAATTGTTTCCTCGACCTGTTCTTTCGACTGATCAAGAGACTTTCCACGCGATCTTTTCTTTATATTCCTAGGGGATTCAAACTTCACCGATTTCTTCATTATGGATGACGGACGCGAAGCCGCCGGAGATACAGTAGTCTTCCCCACGCCGGAGGTGGGCCTTTGACGACGATTTTATCGCATAGGAGTGGGGCGACGCAGCGTATGGTCCACATGGGAACCATTAATCCGGTCAGATGAAGAGTTTTGCCAAGGGTATGATTTTTAATTCCACACGTACACACATAATTTGCAAAGAATTTAGGATTTTTTGAGATGATTTTAATTTAGGTTCAATTTTGCTCTGTTTTCGTGTAATTGTGATGATTTACGTGCGCGTTGCTGAAATGTAGTTCATGATTATTTGTTATTGGTTTGGTCAAGGGATAATGCAGATCTTATTTTGCATATGTATACGTATTTTTGCATAATCACATTCTAATATGAAGACACCGTACTATTTTTTCTGCATTATTCATTTTATTATGCAGTTTTAGATTTCATTGTTCTGCATTATTCATTTTATTGTGCAGATTTAGATTTTATATTAATTTTCCAACCATGGTCTAGGGAGCAAAATGTTCTTCTCACTTCGTCTTCTTCCGTACTTCACGGTTTTCTTTCTTCACAAATTGAAAATCCCCAAAATTATGCACAAAATTAAGGACTTCTGTCCGGTATTGTTGAGGAAGTTTAATTTTTGGAAGGTTTTAATTAATTGCGTAATTCGGGGGATTTAATGAGCTGATAGACACGTTTTTAAATTTCAAACATTTAAAGATTTTCTCCATATTAATTTCCGAAATTAGATATTAAGGGCATGATGGTACATTTATGTTCCATTTATTCCTTATTCTGAAACTATTTTGAATCATGTCTTTATTTAAAAAAAGTGATAATGTTTAAGTAAAAAGTGATAAATTTAATAAAAGTGACTGTCACTTTTTACTTAAACACTATCACTTTTTACTCAAACATTATCATTCTGTGAGACGGTCTCACCCAAAACTAGTCCTAAATTTACACTTGAAATTCTTGAATAATGAGCAGGATTTTCTACTAATTAAATGGACGAGAATCCCTATAGTAATTAATTAGGTGAAGTTTTTTCAGCCTTAAATAGGTGAACTTTAAATACATTTTAAACTTTTTAGCCCACGAGTCATGTAAGAAATTTAAACAAAACAAAAATTAATGACTATTAATTCTTTTGGATTATGCAGCAATTTTCTTAATATTTTAAGCATAGAACGCAAAGCTCCGACTTTTGACTTTAAACGGGACCCTGCAAGTGGGCGGTGTGACTGATCCCTCAAGATTAGTCAGTCCTTGGACCGGATACTCGAGATTTAAAAAAAAATTAAGTATAGACTTCCATATATATAAATGTCTAGGCAATCCGGGAAGCGATGTATGAGAAGGAGAAAATGAACTCATCTATTATTGAGGGGGAACATCACTTATAAGATCAAATTTGTTAGGGTAAATTAATTCAAGATAGATGGTTAATTAGGTAAAAAAAATCTTTTAATCCAAAAAAAAAAATTGATTATGTGTCTATCAAATGATAAAAAAAATGATCATACACGATTCAAGGGAAAATGTCACAAACAGTCCAGTAACTTTTATTGAATCCGCGTTTGGTCCTTTATCTTTTTAAATTCTCGTTTGTAGTCCTTTTATTATCACAACAGGTCCTTTTCGACAAAAAATTAAAAAAATGACCTTAGTTCACATGTGTCGGTCACGTGAGTATCAAATTCCGGCGAGTTTGCTTGCGTGTCATTCCACATTACTAACTAATGAGTTAAAATCACAAATGGTCCTGTAACTTTTATTGAATTCACGTTTGATCCTTTATCTTTTTAAATTCTCACTTGTAGTCCTTTTATCTTTATCTTTTTAGTAAAAAAAAAAAAGGCTTAAACCACACATTAATTAGACACCACAAAATTATGCAACACTCACTCTCTAATCAATTACCTTCTACATATTATGGTACGAAGTAGGGCCCGTTGTTTCACCTTCACGTGAATTCTAGTTGACACAAATTCAAAAGAGTTCTGAAAGAATGGACGTGGACCCCAACTCTCCTCACATTGCAAAATCGAATTATAATAATTGGGTGAAAACCATTGACGTATAAATGTGATTTCACCTCGCTAGGATTTCTAAACGTTTGATTTTGATATCTAGCTTCCGTGGAAGGACACCAAATTTTTCCTTCCCTCATCGAATCTGAATTACTAGTGGCCTTTTCAATAAATTCATCTTGTCCACTAAGAAATTCGGGGTTAATAATCCCATACAACGATCTTGGACCATACATCCAAATATAGTTAATAATCCCTCCGTCCCATACTTGACGCCACATTTTACCATTTTGGGCGTCCCATACTTGAAGCCACATTAACTAAAATAGTAAAAGCATTTTTAAACACTCCCCTTAAAACATCACAATATTACAACAAATGCCACTACTTTATTACACTAAAAAGTAACTTTATTACTATTTATAAAGTTGAAAAGTCTTTATTACCCCCACTTTATCTTACACAATACTAATAAACAACTCATTTATTAAAATCCGTGCCAATTTGGTTTGTGGCTTCAACTTTGGGACAGAGGGAGTAATATTTTAATCAAAGAAGACCTGATTCTAACTCGTCCGCCATTGATGTTTTGCACGAGTTCCTAAATTTTTTTGGAATTTTATATTTTTATGTGATTAATTTTTTTTAATTTACACTTTTTTTTAATTGTAGAATTTTTAATTATTTTCTAATTTTTTTTTTTTCACAATTTATAAAATTTAATGAGAAATTTTTTAAAATTTTAATGTGATTTTCAGTATTTTTAATTATTAATTTTTAAACTTAAAGGACGTAAATTGGACTATTTGACCGGAATTCAAATTTTTCGGCCAAAATGATGTAAATTGGATCGAAAATGACCTAAATTGAAAAGGTGAAAACTTAAAGGGTATATACTGGATTAGGTCTAAGTTTCAGGACGTAAAATGAATTTTTCTCCCTAAATAATCAAAATCTTAGTGCATCCATTTCCAACTTGATTAAAATTATAATCAAGTCGGAACCCACATTCTACAACACACAAATGCCACAACTCATCCCTCAACTCGAACATCATCATAAAATTGTACGCAACATTCTCATTAGGGGGTTCTTCATTCTGTTGCTCCTCTCTCACATTTTCAAGATTTGGACCGCCACCGGCTAGGTCTTCTACATATTATGGTACGAAGTAGGGCCCGTTGTTTCAACTTCACATGAATTCTAGTTGACGCAAATTCAAAAGAGTTCTGAAAGAATGGACGTGGACCCCAACTCTTCTCACAGTGCAAAATCGAATTATAATAATTGGGTGAAATCCATTGACGTATAAATGTGATTTCACCTCGCTAGGATTTCTAAACGTTTAATTTTGATATCTAGCTTCCGTGGAAGGACACCAAATTTTTCCTTCCCTCATCGAATCTGAATTACTAGTGGCCTTTTCAATAAATTCATCTTGTCCACTAAGAAATTCGGGGTTAATAATCCCATACAACGATCTTGGACCATACATCCAACTATGACACCTAATAATTCATGTCGATCTGTTTCATATCGATAAATATTTATAGATAAATTAATCATTTTTCATGTTTAATACTCCCTCCGTCCCATACTTGAAGGCACAAATGAATTGGGCACGAGTTTTAATGAATGAATTATTTATTAGTATTGTGTAAGATAAAGTGGGGGTAGTAAAGACTTTTCAACTTTATAAATAGTAATAAAGTTACTTTTTAGTGTAATAAAGTAGTGGCATTTGTTGTAATATTGTGATGTTTTAAGGAGATTGTTTAAAAGTGTTTTTGCTATTTTAGGTAATGTGCCTTCAAGTATGGGACGCCCAAAATGGTAAAATGTGCCTTCAAGTATTGGACGGAGGGAGTATAATTTTTCTAAAAAATTCGGCAGAGTTTCGTCTAATTCTATTGTATTCCCAAATAATGAGAAAATTTCATTTTATGTCATGTAACTTAGGCCTATTTCAAATTATATCCTTTAAGTTTTCACTTTTTCAATTTCCATCATTTTTGGTCCAATTTTTATCTTTTTGGCCGGAAAATTTTCAAACACACCGGAATGTGAGGAATAAATTGGGATTCCAGCCAAATAGTCCAATTTACGTCCTTTAAATTTAAAAATTAAATTTTAATAATTTTTTTTAAATACAATTAAAAATTCTAAAAAAATCTTAAAAGTCCATTAAAAATCCAAAAATCTCATTAAAATTAAAAACTATAAAAAAATTTAAATTTAAAATAACTCATTAAAATTTCTAAAAATGATAAAATGTGTAAAATAAAAAAAAAAATTCTACTTTTCAAAAAACCGAAAAATGTGTAACTTAAAAATTAAGAAATTCTAAAATCTCATTAAAATTTCTAAAAATCTTTTTTCTCTCTCTCTCTTTAAAAATTTGTAGATGGAAAATAAAAAATTCTAAAAATCTTATAAGAATAATAAAAAGTATTAATATTTTAATCAACGCAGACCTGATTCTAACTCGTCCGTCATTGATGTTTTGCACGAGCTCCTAAATTTTTTTGGAATTTTATATTTTTATGAGATTAATTTTTTTTAATTTACACTTTTTTTTAATTGTAGAATTTTTAATTATTTTCTAATTTTTTTTTCACAATTTATAAAATTTAATGAGATTTTTGAAAATTTTAATGTGATTTTCAGTATTTTTAATTATTAATTTTTAAACTTAGAGGACGTAAATTGGACTATTTGACCGGAATTCAAAATTTTGGCCAAAAGGATGTAAATTGGATCGAAAAGAACTAAATTGAAAAAGTGAAAACTTAAAGGGTATATATTGGATTAGGTCTAAGTTTCAGGACGTAAAATGAATTTTTCTCCCTAAATAATCAAAATCTTAGTGCATCCATTTCCAACTTGATTAAAATTATAATCAAGTCGGAAAACACATTCCACAACACACAAATGCCACAACTCATCCCTCAACTCGAACATCATCATATTTCTAATTAATAAATCAAATTACATATATATAACACAAATTAATAACACAATTAAATTATTTTAACATTGTATTTCTAATTAATAAATCAAATTACATGCATCATAACATTATATTACTAATTAAATTATATAATTAATTTCAACATTATATATAATAGGCATAATAAACATAAATTTTATATATATGTAATTTCTACAAATTATAATAATATTTCAATAATATAACAACAATACAAATAATTAAACATTAAATTTTAACATAATTAAATCTGCAATAATAAGAATGTACCATAAGAACGAGATAATTGACCAGTTTTATAGATGCCAATTTTATAGCAATGATATTGGGGAAAATATCACAAACAGTCCTGTAACTTTTGTCGAATCCGCGTTTGGTCCTTTATCTTTTTAAATTATCGTCTGTAGTCCTTTTATTATCGCAACAGGTCCTTTTCAACAAAAAATTAAAAAAATGATCTGAATTCACATATGCCGGTCACGTGAGTGTCAAATTCCGGCGAATTTGCTTACGTGTCATTCCACATCACTAAATATTGAGAAAAAAAATCACAAATGGTCCTGTAACTTTTATTTAATTCACATTTGGTCCTTTATTTATCTTTTTAAATTGTCACATGTAGCCCTTTTATCTTTATTTTCAAAAAAAAAAAAAAAAAAGGCTTAAACCACATATTAATTAGACACCACATATAATTCTAAATTATATTTTTAATTGAAAAAATGGTTGTCCCCCACATTTTTTAAATGAACTACTACTAATTCTTTTTTTAAAATTTGTACTAGAGAAAAGTAAATATTATGTGTGAATTGAAGGAGTAATTATTTTACTCTACAGTACCCACCCTCCTTAGCAATAGTATTAGAAATTGTCAAACTCATCATATCAATTTACTTGTATTTATAGGGAATACAAAATAATTAATTTTCATATTTCACTTTTCTAAGGTAATTGATTAATTAACTAATTATTTCCACAGATGTGGGTGTGACTCCAGGGAACTAAGTATATACTTAGGGGGCCATGGCCACCCCATCCCACCCTCTTTTATATATATATATATATATATATATATATATATATATATATATATATATATATATATATATTAAAATATAATATTTTAATGCTTTTTAGTATTTTTTAAATTAAATACAATTAATGTTAGATTAATTTAATAAATTATTATTGATAAAAAGATGGTCCTACTGTATTGATAAATGTATTTTAGAAACTTAATTATTAATACTCCCTTCATCTATGTATAGTGTGTATGAAAATTAAAATAGATATACAGAGGAGATAAAATAAGTATGGTTGGATATATATATATATAAAGAATTATGCACACTTTATTGCAGAAATATTATAATTATATATATATTAGTGTTTTGAATTATTAAAAAAATTTACCCTCCTTAACCACGAGTTCTGGGTCTGTGTCCCAGGCCCAATCAATGCTCATTTGTATCATGACAACAATTTAAAGATAATTGGTAGAGTGAGGATTATATGTGGTGTCTAATTAATATGTGGTTTAAGCCCTTTTTTTGTTGAAAATAAAGATAAAAGGACTACAGGTGAGAATTTAAAAAGATAAAGGACCAAATGTAGATTAAATAAAAGTTACAGGACTATTTGTGATTTTTTTTCTCAATAGTTAGTGATGTGGAATGACACGCAAGCAAATTCGCCGGAATTTGACACTCACGTGACCGTCACATGTGAATTCAGGTCATTTTTTTAATTTTTTGCTGAAAAGGACCTGTTGCGATAATAAAAGGACTACAGACGATAATTTAAAAAGATAAAGGACCAAACGCGGATTCGACAAAAGTTACAGGACTGTTTGTGATATTTTCCCATGATATTGTTTAGCAAAAACATATTTCTTTTGACCATTTAACAGAAGGTTAATTCATCCATTTTGTTAACGAGCACTAGAAGCTTAGTGACTCCCAAAGTCTTCGCTATTTTGTACATGCTCGCGAGTCTGCCCACCTCTCTACCAATAAGCCTATTTGTAGTTTCTTTATCATCTAACAAATTTCTAACTAATACATTTGCTGAATTGATTGAGTTAATCAAGAACCTATGCTAAAGAGACTAGTTAAAATTTCTAAGGCACAAACCAACGTTAACGAACCTAGTTAATTATTTGATAGGAGACAAATAGTCGTAACCTTATAAATATAATAATATATAACTCAGAAAAGCATAAGACTGATATAATTTGGATGTCTCACATCTTATCACCTAGTGAACAAAAATATGCCTCCCTGTTTCTCTAGTCTTTATTAACAAAAAGTTGTACACTCTTTTGTAATAGAACGTACATTCAGCTTTATTAGTTAAATGTCAACCATTAAATATTTTCTTCTCACATATCTTTTATTATCAACACAACAGTCTACTTATATAAAGGCTGTTATTTTTATTGTAATCAAACTTTCACCCAATAAATAACATACTTATTGTAGTCATCGTCTAACAACTGAAGTGAACAAAATAGAAATACATCTTAATATCAACTATTAAGTCATAAATTTGAGTCAACAAAAAATATATTTAACAAACATAATATAAATATTAACTACAACAGCATACACAAACAAAGAAGAGTAACCACAACAATAACCTTGTGATTTCATTATGTTTACCATGTACCCAAAATTCCGTTTACACGACAAACCCCAAAATTCAGAACCAAGTTGTCAGTCAAAAAAGAAATGCCCACATGCTCATAAATTAAATTACACTGTTTGATAGACATAATTACAACATGATTTAATTTTTTTTAATCAACAAATAACATTGAATTTACTAAGCAAATTATACTTACCTAAGAAAAGTAGTCGGCGAATGACAGAGAAGCGAGAGGAGAAGGGCGGAGAGGCGAGAGCAGAAGGGCAAGAGGCGAATTTCGAAATTGGATAAGGGTGGGTATATACGTACAGAGAGTTATAACTCAAAAAAAAGGAAGAAAAGAACAGGACAATTTGAAAATTAAAGGCGACATAAGAGAATAAGAGAGAAGTGAGTAGTTACCTTTGATCGCAATTAGCGTAACTGCTGCTGAGAATCGTCGGAAATTCTGATTTCTGAGAGGCCTTCGCCATAGAGTGTGTCGTGGCGCCGTAAATCGATCTCAACGGGGTTAGATGTGATGGTGAGAAATCAATCAGCCGCAAGGCACTATGGTAGAACACATCGTGAAATTTAGGTATTGTGATGTGAATTGGGAATTTAACAAAGTATACTTACATCAGTTTTTGCATCATTTTATAATTGTAACTCTGATTGACCCTTTTGAGTACCCCTGGTACTCAATAATATATTACCATTTTGTTGTTCAAAAAAAAATTAGGAATTTAACAATGAGTCTGCCTTTCTCAAATTTCTTTTCTTTCTAGGGCACTTTTCTGAAATTATTTTTGGACTAAACTGCGTTCTAACTTCTAATTTAGATATGCAACTCAAAAATATATTATAAGCCCCTAATAATTAAATGAAGTAAAATTTTATAGTAAAATTTGATTTATGTGGTAGGACAAGAGAAATTATCTTTAATTTACATATGTTTTAAAAAATGAATGAATAAAATATATAAAATAAGAAGTTATTTACTATTCGTAACCAATTTTTTATTATTTGTAACGGCATTTACATACTGTTATTTAAAATATGACTTTTTATAACTAAAATAGAATTTTGTTACAATACGTCAACTTTTTGTAACCAATTTTATGTTGGTTACAAATAAAATCGTTACAAAAAATGCATGCATTTTGTTGTAGTGAATAAAAGTCCATTTTCGGTGTTGTTTAAGTCTGAACCGAATTATTTGAAACTTCGAGTGTTCGGCTGCCTCTGTTTTCCTTGGTTGCGCCCATATATGCCAACTAAATTATCTCCTCCCTCGTCTCAATGCATTTTTGCTGGGTATTGCACGTCTCAAAGTGCCTACCGCTGGTATGATATTACCAGTGGACGTGTTTATATTTCACTTCATGTTCGATTTATGGAGGACACATTTCCGTCTTTAATTGATATGGTGTCACTGCCTTCTATTCACCAGCCTGCTTCCACCATCACGCTGCTAATCCTTCATTTGCCACCACATGTAAATGAGCAGCAGCCCAATCCCTTGCCACCAGCGCTGGAATCTGTCCCAACTACATCCCCATCTCATGTTACGCCTGCTCGGCCCGATCCGCCTCCCGTGGCTGCACAACCACCATTAATTGCAACCAAACATCCATTACCTCATGATGTCGAGCCCTCAAGTGTCAAACAGGCCCTTTCCATTCCGCATTGGCGTGCCGCTACGGCTGATGAATTTACAGCCTTACAACGACATGGTACGTGGGACTTAGTTCCCCCTCCTCCTCGGTGTAATTTAGTTGGGTATGGGTTATTAGAACAAAGCGTAATTCGGATGGCTCTATTGACAAGTTTAAGGCTCGTTTGGTCGCTAAAGGATTTCATCAAAGGCTGGGGGTTGATTTCAGTGAAACATTAAGCCTCAAAATTAAACCTGCAACTATCCGAACCGTGCTAACTTTGGCCATTTCTTCAAACTGGCCACTTCGCCAACTGGATATAAGCAATGCATTTCTACATGGCAATCTTGATATTCCGGTCTATATGCAACAACCTCCAGGTTTACGGGATCCTTCTAAACCATCCAATGTGTGTTTACTTCGTCGATCTCTCTATGGTCTACGCCTAGCCCCTAGGGCATAGTACGATTCTCTTTGTGTAACCCTTGAAAAATTTGGGCTCCGCTGATCCAAAGCTGATTCGTCCCTCTTTACCCTTCGTCTTGGTGATGATAAATTATATGTGTTGACATATGTTGATGATTTGATTTTGACAGGTACTTCAACTCGCCTTGTTTCAGCCCTTACTGCTCATCTTCAATCTATTTTTGCAGTAAAAGATTTGGGTGATCTCTCTTATTTTCTGGGCATTGAGGTTGCAAGGTGCAAAGAAGGGATATTCTTATCCCAACATAAATACTTGGTGGATCTTCTTCGACGACACAACGTGGAGGGAACCAAGCCTGTTTCAACACCTTCGACACTCAAACCTCTCACGTGCTCCTCACCGGTTGATCCAACCGAGTATCGAAGCGCCATTGGTGGTCTCCAATACTTGACGATGACTTATCCTAATATTGCGTTCACTGTCAACCGTCTAGCTCAACACATGTCCTCTCCGACTCCAGATGTTGGGGCTCTGTCAAACGTCTTTTTCGTTACCTTAAACACACATTGTATCATGATATTCTCTTACAGCCTATGGTGGTGATCTCAGTGACTGTAAGTCTACATCGGCATATGTTGTGTTCCTTGGTTCGACACCGGTCTCTTGGCGGTCTCGAAAGCAACGTGGTGTGGCTCGATCGTCTACAGAGGCAGAATATAGAGCCTTGGCAACAGCTACTTCAGAGATTTGTTGGCTTCGTCATCTCTTCTCAGATTTGCACATTCCAATATATATCTGCTCCTCCACTCCTCCACGAATTCTCTGTGATAATATGGGGGCAACTAGATTGGCATTAAATCTGGTACAACACTCAAGGATGAAGCATATCGCAGTTGACCTTCATTTTGTTCATGACTTGGCCAACAAGGGAATTTTGTCCATCGCTTATGTAAACACACAGGACCAGCTTGCGGAAGTGTCACTAAACCCTTACCTCGGGCAAGTTTTCAAAACCTACATACACTCCAAAATTTATGTGGTTGATGGATCGTCAATTTTGCGGGGGCGTATTAGTCACAATGTATCTCCCACTTAATTATCAAATCAATCCCTGATCTCAAGCCTAATTTTATGTAATTAGCTTTGTAATTGGTCTTACTTTCCTCACAAATGTAACTCTCCCCGTGTATATATTCTTAGTGTATTTATGTTGTTAATTCAATCAATCACAAATTCATAACTTCTATAATTTCTGCCATCCGGCCGGCCAGATTGAGCAATGCTTCTTCCCCTAATTAAAATTCGTTGAATTGTGAAAATTGCATTGACAAATTAGAGGTATTTATAGAACAGATTGGACGAAACAAAAAAAGTGTGGTATTTTACATAACCGTCGACTCAGCTGAAAATTGTGAATGAAAAGTGATTTGGTATGAGCTTGCGAAATTTTTGGATTTTAAAAGTCAAGTTTTGCAAAATTCAAATTCCCCGGAAATGTGAGTGTGCGCCACTTGTAGAACGAATTGAGAATTATGGTGAAATTTCTAATTTACGTCATTTAAGTTCTAAAATGTTCAATTTACATCCTTTAAATTCATAAATATATTTTTAATTTACTCGACTCAAAAATATAATTTAGCAAGTCTACAAGAACGTAGACCCGCTCTGATACCATTCTGTAACGCCCCAAATTAAAAAATAATGAATTTTTTAAAATCAGTTAAAATAATAACTTAAACATCCCAAAAATTGAATCTTAATTTTGCAACGTCAAAATAGAGGGACGCAACGGCTAATATATTTAAAACTTTAACTATTGCAGCGGAAACGATTGTAATATAATTCAAGTGAAAATTCTCATTTAATTAATTAACTAAGGATCTTTAAAGAAAATCATAATTCAATTAAATAAACATAAAATAATCTTTATTGTTAAATACATGAACATCGTCTCCTATTACCACTACTCGCCGTCCAACTCTTCAACTTGAAATTGTAAATTTTTGGGGGTGAGCATGCAAGCACACTCAGTGGAATTACATCATTCGATATTTAATGCTAAAAATAAATAATCAAGTAATTGCAACTTAGCAAATAACATTCACATTGCCACATATACTTTTCCATTGATACTTTGCCAACTTTGACATTGTAACTTCATCGCATGTTTGTGGACCTTCCCAAAGTCAAATTAATGACTAAGGTATTCCCACACGTAGACATCGCATGTTTGTGGACCTTCTCAAAGCCAAATTAATGACTAAGGTATTTCCACGCATAGACATCGCATGTTTGTGGACCTTCCCAAAGAAAAATTAATGACTAAGGTATTCTCACACGTAGTGATCACGGCGGGTAGCACCCGAAGACCCGTCGGCCCCGGACCCCATTTGGAGCCTCTGGCTATTAGATAACTTTGCCACAAACTTTACCAATAAAATAATAAACTTTGCCAATAGTACGTATAACATAGAATGAATTCACATAGTAACAATTAACTCAAACATTTATCAAAAACATTAAATAATGAATAACATTTGCAATAGAGGTCCACAAACTACCGTAGAGATTAAAACAATTGTTGCATAGCCGTGGTGTATAAAGCATATGAATGGTCTACTAAAATAAATTATTAAACAATATATAATTCGAAGAAATAAAATATAAATTGCATGAGTTGATCTCATGATTTCGACTCACCAAGCAACTTAAACATATATATAGTACTTGGGGAATGAGAGGGGTGCATATGAAATTAATTTACGGTTACAATCATTAAATTAATTAACTTAAATTGCCATAATAAAAAATGTATGATGAAAATGGATGCATGGCCAATAATTGGAATTAATGCAACGTATACAATTTCTAATAAAAATGTACATGCATACCTCATCACGGATTATATATATATAGCATTTGAGTTATTTAGAAAATAGGGTGCATGTAAGTTACGAAACGTTTCATTCTAATTCAATTGTCATAACGAAAGTCAAGTAGTGGAAATAAAAGTCGAAAGTCAAGTAGTGGAAATAAAAGTGGACGTTTACAATTTTTAACGCATAGTATTGTGTATGCACAAATATATTCGTATATTATAAATTTTATTTCGACATGGAGTATAATATCTATGCATTTATTGAAATAATTTCTATTATTATTATTAAATTTTTGGGTATTACAATTCCACACAAATGTTGTTTTGTTCAGCATATATGAAATTTTAATTCAAAATAAAAGGCTAAGTTTGTAGTGTAGTATGGCGGTATTTGCTGTTTCGGGTGATAATTGAATAATTTGGTGGCACATTTGAAACTTAATTTCATATAAATTCATGTTTTTATTTCCTAATTTTGGTCAATTACACTTGATGAAGAAACATATGATGTTTAGGGATGCAATGGGACGGATCTGGGATGGGTATGCCCTGTCCCAGGACCCGTCCCACCTGAAAATTCTCATACCCGTCCCGTCCCGCTTAAAAACCCATCGGGTTTTATCCGTCCCGTATAATTTTTTTTATTTTTTAAAATTAATTTTAATGTATACAATATATTTATTTTGATATTACATAATTCAAATTAAATATATAATTGTTTAAAATAACATTTCATATTCATTTTATACTAGAAAACTACATAAAAAATATTTTTTAAAACATATATACATTAATATACATATAAGTTAATATAAATAGAAACATATATATATGTATATATATATTAAATATTACTATATTTATATATAGCGGATACGGGTAGGCGAGGCGGGTTTGGCAAAAACCACGACCCGTCCCATACCCGCTTAACCGGGTCCATACCCGTCCCATGCGGGTCGGGTTCAATGCGAATCCGAGTTTGAACCCGTCTCATTGCCATCCCTAATGATGTTTACGTTATATTTTTAGGTAAAATGAAAAGGGGAAACTAATGAAGACAGCAAGTGGGTCCATTTTCATTAATTGAATTAGAGCGCCTTTTAATTTCCACCCACCAACAGCCATTTAGGAAGAAATATAGGGCTCATTAATTATTTGAGTTCAAAATCAAAAGCCAAGTAGCTTGAGAAAATGCTAGGCAAATAAAAGGTTCAAACAAAAAAAAAATCTAGAGCATAAGTTCACAAGCCGAACTAGAGATTTGAGCGCCATTAAAATCTTGTCCAGAAACACGTAAAAACTATCCAAACTCAAAATGACCAAAACAGTAAAAAAAGACTAATTGGGATCAAAAACATCTCCCCATCATCCCAGCGAAAAAAGTCCAACTCATTGACAAACTTCGCCGAATATGGCACGAAACGGAAAAATCTTTGCAGCCGAGGAACCAAAGCCCGAGAAAATCTTTGATGAATTCAGGGCCTGGAGTATTTTCTCACAGTACAAGGAATGCCCAGCCTCCTTTTCTTTTCACGATTGGTGTGCGAGTCCTAGACTAGCTTGTGTATAGGTGCTCTACTCACAAGAATTGGTGTCCTTTTGCATTTTATCTTAACTGTCATGTAACAACTAAGTGCGACTCACTCCATTCGTACTCGAGTAATAAAATTTATTTTCCCTTTCAAAAAAAAATAGGGAAGGCCTCAGAGGCGATAGCCTCTGACTCATTGATATAATTACAAATAGCAGCACAAGACAAAGCTTTCTACGCCAAAAGGCAAAGAATCGGTGGATAAAGGAGGGAGACGCAAACACCCATTTTTTCCACAAATGCATCAACGCCCGAAGAAAAACAAATGACTTATCAAATTTATGTGTGAACGATGAATGGCTCTCCTCCCCAGCAGACATTAAAAACGCCATTTTCTTGCACTTCAAACAACATTTTCAGGCCTCAGCCGCTGCTCCAAAAACTTGACACGTATTTTTCAATACTCACATCACAAGAATAAGAGGGTGCTCGTAGTAAAAGTAAGTGCCCGGTTAAATTATCGAACCACGGGACTAGTTAGCTAGTGTAGCCTTAGTGTTGTGTGCGTCACTTAATTATAGTGAAATAGCATGGGGTGAGCTACTAAAACTAAATGTAAAAATCAATAAGATAAATACTAACTAGGAAAAACAAGTAAAATGATGATCAAATATCAAATGTGAAAAGTAGTGTTCGGGTGTTCTTCATTATGTGAAAATCGATTAAAGCTTAACTTCGACGTTTAATTCATTAGTTGGTGTATGATAAGAGCAATCACTAAGGATGTATCTAATAAAGCACCTAAGATCTGGAAGAAGGATAGAGTCGTTCTTACCCGGGTAATCACACAATTAGAGGATTCTACCTAAGCTATACTAATTTAATCTCTAATCATGCTTTTCCACTTGAATACTAGAAACCAAACTCCTATGATCTCCTCACTAATTACCTAAATTCTCATTCAAGTAATCAATGTAAATTAATGGGGTTCTAATGAAATTTACCCAACTCTCGTTGCGATAAACCAATATATACTCAAATCACACTATCCCAACCCTCGATTATACGATCTACACAATTAACCAACTCTCGTTGCACTAATCATGTTTCAATATAAAAATAATAATTGAAATCATGTAATTGATCAATAAATATCCACTAATTTAATCAATACAACACCAATAGAATCAAACAATTCAAATTAAGTTAAAAATATAATTCTATCATAAATTCAAACACCCAAACACCAACAAACCTAGTCAATAACTAAATTAACAATTGAAATCAAACTCATAAAAGATAAACAATAAAACATGAAATTAGAAAAAATATCACCCCAAATGGTTTCAAATCTCCAACACTTGCAATAAAGTAAAATACTCAATTGAAAACTATCTAAAAATATGAAATTAAACTATGGAGTGAGTGTGAATGGGAGGAGGGTTTCTCCCAATTGAAACTGCGGCCTCTGTTCTCCTCCGAATTGGCTGCGTGTGTATTGCCCCCAGCTTGTGTTAATACCCCTCTCAATGGCCGATGGGCCTTTTTTTTTTTTTTTTCTTCTTTAGGCCCAATATGCTCCCCTATTTCTCATTCTCACGGACCTGTGACTATAGGAATTAAAAGGGCGCGGCTAAAGGCACCCAAGGATCCTATGAGGACACCCACAAAACGGATGAGGACACCCACATGGAAAATACAAAATTACCCTCCCCTCAATTAAAACATTATTTTCTCTCTTTCTCACCCACAATTCGCCGGCACCCACATTCTTTCTCTCTTTCTCACGAATCTCACCCACAAATCGCCGGCACCCACTCCGACGGCCTTCCCCCCACGCAGCCAGCTCCGCCGTCCACCTGCAACAGCTCTGCCGCGCACGCAGCCTCTCCCCCCCCTTTCGCGGCCGCAGCCCACTCCGCCAACGCCGCTCGATGCCGCGCCGCCCTCCCCGTCACGCTTCCTTCCATGGCGTGTGTCCTTTCGCCGTCGCGTCGCGCTGCCCTCATGTCGCCGCCGCCTGCAACCATCTCTACCTCCCGTCGCGCCTGCAACTATCTCCACCGCCCCTCGTTCGCGGCCGCCGCCCTCCCTTCTCCCCACAGACGCGGCCGCCGCCCACCCCCTCCTCCCCTTCGCCGCGGCCGTCGTGCTCCTCCCCTCGCCGCCGCCGCCGCCACTACACAGGTAAGTTTAGTTAGAAAAATTAGGGTTTCTTAAAAAAAAAAATTGGATTTTTTTTATTTTTTTTGAAGTTTGGGAATTATTTTCGAACATAGTGCGTTTGTTTTGGAAAAAAATTCGAACAACTTGAATTTGTTTTGAAAAAAATTTCGAACAAGATGTTAGATTTTTTTTTCCGGAAAAATTTAAGTTGTTTTGAAAATTTTTTCGAACATAGTGTGTTTGTTTTGAAAAAAAATTCAAACAACTTGAGATTGTTTTGGAAAAAATTTCGAACAAGATGTTCGATTTTTTTTTTCAGACAAATGTAAGTTGTTTTGAAATTCCGTTTGGGTCTGGGAGGAGAATTTGCCCGGGTTTGCCATTAGCCCACATAATGGTGCCTCTGATGGTTGCAACATTTGTAGGGAAGTTTGAGTGGAAACTAGAAAATGGGATGAAAGCAGAAGAATTGGACATGAGTGAGGATGGCGGACTTTCTGTACCAAAGGCCATACCTCTCATGGCCATCCCCATCAAGTTGTCATGATCCATATATCACTGCATGCCTGCCCGCTCTTAATTTCTTTCTTAATTAATAAATCAAACTTATTCTATATATTAAGAAACTGGTTCACCCAGACTAGCTCTGTCTTTATTTATTAATCCCTTTTGTCTCGCTTATAATTCTCTGATTTACAAATTACATTATTACATTTTAGATATGTAACTGTCCCAGAAAAAATTATGTCTTATCTAAAAGTCCGAACATGGGTAATTAATTCTTGTATATTAATTCCTAATATAGACATTATTCCAAAAAATTTAATTACTACAAGATTAATCAAGTGTGTTGCATATAAGTTATTTCTTGATGATGATGCTCTTTAATCTACATATTTTTAGACATGTTTCAAAATGAACATCTATAAGAATTAATAGTGAAATATAAGTTATAGTATTTCTCAAAATTTATTTATTCCTCGTTAAATTAAAAAAACAATCCGTCACTGATTTTTGGGACGATCAAAATTTCGTCGCAAATCAGCACATATTTTGTACTCTTGTACGTGTAAACCTGTTAAACATATAAATTTATGGCAAAAACTTGTGTGAGACCGTCTCACGGATCTTTTTCTGTGAGACGGGTCCCTTTAACCCATATTTCAAAATTTTGGTTAGGATAATCCATATTTTTTTTCAGAATTTTGATTTGTAAAAAGAGAAAATTTATAAAAAAGCTTCTTAATAAAGGACAACTATTATAATCTTTTTAAAAAAGGACAAAAACGCATGTTAATAACCCATTATACCCTTATATTTAAATATGGAAATTAATTTATTAATTTAATAATTAAATAACAAGTCTTCATCTTCCTTATTTGTCGCCATAGATTCAACCACATACCTCTTCAATTGATTATCAACATTGGCAAATGTTACCTGATCCAGGCGCTCATCATCATCATTCTCAAAGTTTCTGCTACGTAAGGTAACGTTAGTTTATTGCATCGTCTTCTTCACAACGAAATCGTCTATTGCCTCAACGAACCCTTCCTTTTGATAATTAATTGCACTCTCAGAATCCAAATCAATGTTTAGATTTCCTGCACAGTCAGATTCTTCGATCGGCTGCTTGTTGCTTTTAGGGATTGGAATCGAGATTAGGGCTTCACGATCGGCAGGGTGATGCTTAGAGGCTTGTTCCTCTCTTTCAACGACGGCCATGGCTATAAGGTCTCGTCTCCTTTGCTCTTCAATAATTGTTTCCTCGACCTGTTCTTTCGACTGATCAAGAGACTTTCCACGCGATCTTTTCTTTATATTCCTAGGGGATTCAAACTTCACCGATTTCTTCATTATGGATGACGGACGCGAAGCCGCCGGAGATACAGTAGTCTTCCCCACGCCGGAGGTGGGCCTTTGACGACGATTTTATCGCATAGGAGTGGGGCGACGCAGCGTATGGTCCACATGGGAACCATTAATCCGGTCAGATGAAGAGTTTTGCCAAGGGTATGATTTTTAATTCCACACGTACACACATAATTTGCAAAGAATTTAGGATTTTTTGAGATGATTTTAATTTAGGTTCAATTTTGCTCTGTTTTCGTGTAATTGTGATGATTTACGTGCGCGTTGCTGAAATGTAGTTCATGATTATTTGTTATTGGTTTGGTCAAGGGATAATGCAGATCTTATTTTGCATATGTATACGTATTTTTGCATAATCACATTCTAATATGAAGACACCGTACTATTTTTTCTGCATTATTCATTTTATTATGCAGTTTTAGATTTCATTGTTCTGCATTATTCATTTTATTGTGCAGATTTAGATTTTATATTAATTTTCCAACCATGGTCTAGGGAGCAAAATGTTCTTCTCACTTCGTCTTCTTCCGTACTTCACGGTTTTCTTTCTTCACAAATTGAAAATCCCCAAAATTATGCACAAAATTAAGGACTTCTGTCCGGTATTGTTGAGGAAGTTTAATTTTTGGAAGGTTTTAATTAATTGCGTAATTCGGGGGATTTAATGAGCTGATAGACACGTTTTTAAATTTCAAACATTTAAAGATTTTCTCCATATTAATTTCCGAAATTAGATATTAAGGGCATGATGGTACATTTATGTTCCATTTATTCCTTATTCTGAAACTATTTTGAATCATGTCTTTATTTAAAAAAAGTGATAATGTTTAAGTAAAAAGTGATAAATTTAATAAAAGTGACTGTCACTTTTTACTTAAACACTATCACTTTTTACTCAAACATTATCATTCTGTGAGACGGTCTCACCCAAAACTAGTCCTAAATTTACACTTGAAATTCTTGAATAATGAGCAGGATTTTCTACTAATTAAATGGACGAGAATCCCTATAGTAATTAATTAGGTGAAGTTTTTTCAGCCTTAAATAGGTGAACTTTAAATACATTTTAAACTTTTTAGCCCACGAGTCATGTAAGAAATTTAAACAAAACAAAAATTAATGACTATTAATTCTTTTGGATTATGCAGCAATTTTCTTAATATTTTAAGCATAGAACGCAAAGCTCCGACTTTTGACTTTAAACGGGACCCTGCAAGTGGGCGGTGTGACTGATCCCTCAAGATTAGTCAGTCCTTGGACCGGATACTCGAGATTTAAAAAAAAATTAAGTATAGACTTCCATATATATAAATGTCTAGGCAATCCGGGAAGCGATGTATGAGAAGGAGAAAATGAACTCATCTATTATTGAGGGGGAACATCACTTATAAGATCAAATTTGTTAGGGTAAATTAATTCAAGATAGATGGTTAATTAGGTAAAAAAAATCTTTTAATCCAAAAAAAAAAATTGATTATGTGTCTATCAAATGATAAAAAAAATGATCATACACGATTCAAGGGAAAATGTCACAAACAGTCCAGTAACTTTTATTGAATCCGCGTTTGGTCCTTTATCTTTTTAAATTCTCGTTTGTAGTCCTTTTATTATCACAACAGGTCCTTTTCGACAAAAAATTAAAAAAATGACCTTAGTTCACATGTGTCGGTCACGTGAGTATCAAATTCCGGCGAGTTTGCTTGCGTGTCATTCCACATTACTAACTAATGAGTTAAAATCACAAATGGTCCTGTAACTTTTATTGAATTCACGTTTGATCCTTTATCTTTTTAAATTCTCACTTGTAGTCCTTTTATCTTTATCTTTTTAGTAAAAAAAAAAAAGGCTTAAACCACACATTAATTAGACACCACAAAATTATGCAACACTCACTCTCTAATCAATTACCTTCTACATATTATGGTACGAAGTAGGGCCCGTTGTTTCACCTTCACGTGAATTCTAGTTGACACAAATTCAAAAGAGTTCTGAAAGAATGGACGTGGACCCCAACTCTCCTCACATTGCAAAATCGAATTATAATAATTGGGTGAAAACCATTGACGTATAAATGTGATTTCACCTCGCTAGGATTTCTAAACGTTTGATTTTGATATCTAGCTTCCGTGGAAGGACACCAAATTTTTCCTTCCCTCATCGAATCTGAATTACTAGTGGCCTTTTCAATAAATTCATCTTGTCCACTAAGAAATTCGGGGTTAATAATCCCATACAACGATCTTGGACCATACATCCAAATATAGTTAATAATCCCTCCGTCCCATACTTGACGCCACATTTTACCATTTTGGGCGTCCCATACTTGAAGCCACATTAACTAAAATAGTAAAAGCATTTTTAAACACTCCCCTTAAAACATCACAATATTACAACAAATGCCACTACTTTATTACACTAAAAAGTAACTTTATTACTATTTATAAAGTTGAAAAGTCTTTATTACCCCCACTTTATCTTACACAATACTAATAAACAACTCATTTATTAAAATCCGTGCCAATTTGGTTTGTGGCTTCAACTTTGGGACAGAGGGAGTAATATTTTAATCAAAGAAGACCTGATTCTAACTCGTCCGCCATTGATGTTTTGCACGAGTTCCTAAATTTTTTTGGAATTTTATATTTTTATGTGATTAATTTTTTTTAATTTACACTTTTTTTTAATTGTAGAATTTTTAATTATTTTCTAATTTTTTTTTTTTCACAATTTATAAAATTTAATGAGAAATTTTTTAAAATTTTAATGTGATTTTCAGTATTTTTAATTATTAATTTTTAAACTTAAAGGACGTAAATTGGACTATTTGACCGGAATTCAAATTTTTCGGCCAAAATGATGTAAATTGGATCGAAAATGACCTAAATTGAAAAGGTGAAAACTTAAAGGGTATATACTGGATTAGGTCTAAGTTTCAGGACGTAAAATGAATTTTTCTCCCTAAATAATCAAAATCTTAGTGCATCCATTTCCAACTTGATTAAAATTATAATCAAGTCGGAACCCACATTCTACAACACACAAATGCCACAACTCATCCCTCAACTCGAACATCATCATAAAATTGTACGCAACATTCTCATTAGGGGGTTCTTCATTCTGTTGCTCCTCTCTCACATTTTCAAGATTTGGACCGCCACCGGCTAGGTCTTCTACATATTATGGTACGAAGTAGGGCCCGTTGTTTCAACTTCACATGAATTCTAGTTGACGCAAATTCAAAAGAGTTCTGAAAGAATGGACGTGGACCCCAACTCTTCTCACAGTGCAAAATCGAATTATAATAATTGGGTGAAATCCATTGACGTATAAATGTGATTTCACCTCGCTAGGATTTCTAAACGTTTAATTTTGATATCTAGCTTCCGTGGAAGGACACCAAATTTTTCCTTCCCTCATCGAATCTGAATTACTAGTGGCCTTTTCAATAAATTCATCTTGTCCACTAAGAAATTCGGGGTTAATAATCCCATACAACGATCTTGGACCATACATCCAACTATGACACCTAATAATTCATGTCGATCTGTTTCATATCGATAAATATTTATAGATAAATTAATCATTTTTCATGTTTAATACTCCCTCCGTCCCATACTTGAAGGCACAAATGAATTGGGCACGAGTTTTAATGAATGAATTATTTATTAGTATTGTGTAAGATAAAGTGGGGGTAGTAAAGACTTTTCAACTTTATAAATAGTAATAAAGTTACTTTTTAGTGTAATAAAGTAGTGGCATTTGTTGTAATATTGTGATGTTTTAAGGAGATTGTTTAAAAGTGTTTTTGCTATTTTAGGTAATGTGCCTTCAAGTATGGGACGCCCAAAATGGTAAAATGTGCCTTCAAGTATTGGACGGAGGGAGTATAATTTTTCTAAAAAATTCGGCAGAGTTTCGTCTAATTCTATTGTATTCCCAAATAATGAGAAAATTTCATTTTATGTCATGTAACTTAGGCCTATTTCAAATTATATCCTTTAAGTTTTCACTTTTTCAATTTCCATCATTTTTGGTCCAATTTTTATCTTTTTGGCCGGAAAATTTTCAAACACACCGGAATGTGAGGAATAAATTGGGATTCCAGCCAAATAGTCCAATTTACGTCCTTTAAATTTAAAAATTAAATTTTAATAATTTTTTTTAAATACAATTAAAAATTCTAAAAAAATCTTAAAAGTCCATTAAAAATCCAAAAATCTCATTAAAATTAAAAACTATAAAAAAATTTAAATTTAAAATAACTCATTAAAATTTCTAAAAATGATAAAATGTGTAAAATAAAAAAAAAAATTCTACTTTTCAAAAAACCGAAAAATGTGTAACTTAAAAATTAAGAAATTCTAAAATCTCATTAAAATTTCTAAAAATCTTTTTTCTCTCTCTCTCTTTAAAAATTTGTAGATGGAAAATAAAAAATTCTAAAAATCTTATAAGAATAATAAAAAGTATTAATATTTTAATCAACGCAGACCTGATTCTAACTCGTCCGTCATTGATGTTTTGCACGAGCTCCTAAATTTTTTTGGAATTTTATATTTTTATGAGATTAATTTTTTTTAATTTACACTTTTTTTTAATTGTAGAATTTTTAATTATTTTCTAATTTTTTTTTCACAATTTATAAAATTTAATGAGATTTTTGAAAATTTTAATGTGATTTTCAGTATTTTTAATTATTAATTTTTAAACTTAGAGGACGTAAATTGGACTATTTGACCGGAATTCAAAATTTTGGCCAAAAGGATGTAAATTGGATCGAAAAGAACTAAATTGAAAAAGTGAAAACTTAAAGGGTATATATTGGATTAGGTCTAAGTTTCAGGACGTAAAATGAATTTTTCTCCCTAAATAATCAAAATCTTAGTGCATCCATTTCCAACTTGATTAAAATTATAATCAAGTCGGAAAACACATTCCACAACACACAAATGCCACAACTCATCCCTCAACTCGAACATCATCATATTTCTAATTAATAAATCAAATTACATATATATAACACAAATTAATAACACAATTAAATTATTTTAACATTGTATTTCTAATTAATAAATCAAATTACATGCATCATAACATTATATTACTAATTAAATTATATAATTAATTTCAACATTATATATAATAGGCATAATAAACATAAATTTTATATATATGTAATTTCTACAAATTATAATAATATTTCAATAATATAACAACAATACAAATAATTAAACATTAAATTTTAACATAATTAAATCTGCAATAATAAGAATGTACCATAAGAACGAGATAATTGACCAGTTTTATAGATGCCAATTTTATAGCAATGATATTGGGGAAAATATCACAAACAGTCCTGTAACTTTTGTCGAATCCGCGTTTGGTCCTTTATCTTTTTAAATTATCGTCTGTAGTCCTTTTATTATCGCAACAGGTCCTTTTCAACAAAAAATTAAAAAAATGATCTGAATTCACATATGCCGGTCACGTGAGTGTCAAATTCCGGCGAATTTGCTTACGTGTCATTCCACATCACTAAATATTGAGAAAAAAAATCACAAATGGTCCTGTAACTTTTATTTAATTCACATTTGGTCCTTTATTTATCTTTTTAAATTGTCACATGTAGCCCTTTTATCTTTATTTTCAAAAAAAAAAAAAAAAAAGGCTTAAACCACATATTAATTAGACACCACATATAATTCTAAATTATATTTTTAATTGAAAAAATGGTTGTCCCCCACATTTTTTAAATGAACTACTACTAATTCTTTTTTTTAAATTTGTACTAGAGAAAAGTAAATATTATGTGTGAATTGAAGGAGTAATTATTTTACTCTACAGTACCCACCCTCCTTAGCAATAGTATTAGAAATTGTCAAACTCATCATATCAATTTACTTGTATTTATAGGGAATACAAAATAATTAATTTTCATATTTCACTTTTCTAAGGTAATTGATTAATTAACTAATTATTTCCACAGATGTGGGTGTGACTCCAGGGAACTAAGTATATACTTAGGGGGCCATGGCCACCCCATCCCACCCTCTTTTATATATATATATATATATATATATATATATATATATATATATATATATATATATATATATATTAAAATATAATATTTTAATGCTTTTTAGTATTTTTTAAATTAAATACAATTAATGTTAGATTAATTTAATAAATTATTATTGATAAAAAGATGGTCCTACTGTATTGATAAATGTATTTTAGAAACTTAATTATTAATACTCCCTTCATCTATGTATAGTGTGTATGAAAATTAAAATAGATATACAGAGGAGATAAAATAAGTATGGTTGGATATATATATATATAAAGAATTATGCACACTTTATTGCAGAAATATTATAATTATATATATATTAGTGTTTTGAATTATTAAAAAAATTTACCCTCCTTAACCACGAGTTCTGGGTCTGTGTCCCAGGCCCAATCAATGCTCATTTGTATCATGACAACAATTTAAAGATAATTGGTAGAGTGAGGATTATATGTGGTGTCTAATTAATATGTGGTTTAAGCCCTTTTTTTGTTGAAAATAAAGATAAAAGGACTACAGGTGAGAATTTAAAAAGATAAAGGACCAAATGTAGATTAAATAAAAGTTACAGGACTATTTGTGATTTTTTTTCTCAATAGTTAGTGATGTGGAATGACACGCAAGCAAATTCGCCGGAATTTGACACTCACGTGACCGTCACATGTGAATTCAGGTCATTTTTTTAATTTTTTGCTGAAAAGGACCTGTTGCGATAATAAAAGGACTACAGACGATAATTTAAAAAGATAAAGGACCAAACGCGGATTCGACAAAAGTTACAGGACTGTTTGTGATATTTTCCCATGATATTGTTTAGCAAAAACATATTTCTTTTGACCATTTAACAGAAGGTTAATTCATCCATTTTGTTAACGAGCACTAGAAGCTTAGTGACTCCCAAAGTCTTCGCTATTTTGTACATGCTCGCGAGTCTGCCCACCTCTCTACCAATAAGCCTATTTGTAGTTTCTTTATCATCTAACAAATTTCTAACTAATACATTTGCTGAATTGATTGAGTTAATCAAGAACCTATGCTAAAGAGACTAGTTAAAATTTCTAAGGCACAAACCAACGTTAACGAACCTAGTTAATTATTTGATAGGAGACAAATAGTCGTAACCTTATAAATATAATAATATATAACTCAGAAAAGCATAAGACTGATATAATTTGGATGTCTCACATCTTATCACCTAGTGAACAAAAATATGCCTCCCTGTTTCTCTAGTCTTTATTAACAAAAAGTTGTACACTCTTTTGTAATAGAACGTACATTCAGCTTTATTAGTTAAATGTCAACCATTAAATATTTTCTTCTCACATATCTTTTATTATCAACACAACAGTCTACTTATATAAAGGCTGTTATTTTTATTGTAATCAAACTTTCACCCAATAAATAACATACTTATTGTAGTCATCGTCTAACAACTGAAGTGAACAAAATAGAAATACATCTTAATATCAACTATTAAGTCATAAATTTGAGTCAACAAAAAATATATTTAACAAACATAATATAAATATTAACTACAACAGCATACACAAACAAAGAAGAGTAACCACAACAATAACCTTGTGATTTCATTATGTTTACCATGTACCCAAAATTCCGTTTACACGACAAACCCCAAAATTCAGAACCAAGTTGTCAGTCAAAAAAGAAATGCCCACATGCTCATAAATTAAATTACACTGTTTGATAGACATAATTACAACATGATTTAATTTTTTTTAATCAACAAATAACATTGAATTTACTAAGCAAATTATACTTACCTAAGAAAAGTAGTCGGCGAATGACAGAGAAGCGAGAGGAGAAGGGCGGAGAGGCGAGAGCAGAAGGGCAAGAGGCGAATTTCGAAATTGGATAAGGGTGGGTATATACGTACAGAGAGTTATAACTCAAAAAAAAGGAAGAAAAGAACAGGACAATTTGAAAATTAAAGGCGACATAAGAGAATAAGAGAGAAGTGAGTAGTTACCTTTGATCGCAATTAGCGTAACTGCTGCTGAGAATCGTCGGAAATTCTGATTTCTGAGAGGCCTTCGCCATAGAGTGTGTCGTGGCGCCGTAAATCGATCTCAACGGGGTTAGATGTGATGGTGAGAAATCAATCAGCCGCAAGGCACTATGGTAGAACACATCGTGAAATTTAGGTATTGTGATGTGAATTAGGAATTTAACAAAGTATACTTACATCAGTTTTTGCATCATTTTATAATTGTAACTCTGATTGACCCTTTTGAGTACCCCTGGTACTCAATAATATATTACCATTTTGTTGTTCAAAAAAAAATTAGGAATTTAACAATGAGTCTGCCTTTCTCAAATTTCTTTTCTTTCTAGGGCACTTTTCTGAAATTATTTTTGGACTAAACTGCGTTCTAACTTCTAATTTAGATATGCAACTCAAAAATATATTATAAGCCCCTAATAATTAAATGAAGTAAAATTTTATAGTAAAATTTGATTTATGTGGTAGGACAAGAGAAATTATCTTTAATTTACATATGTTTTAAAAAATGAATGAATAAAATATATAAAATAAGAAGTTATTTACTATTCGTAACCAATTTTTTATTATTTGTAACGGCATTTACATACTGTTATTTAAAATATGACTTTTTATAACTAAAATAGAATTTTGTTACAATACGTCAACTTTTTGTAACCAATTTTATGTTGGTTACAAATAAAATCGTTACAAAAAATGCATGCATTTTGTTGTAGTGAATAAAAGTCCATTTTCGGTGTTGTTTAAGTCTGAACCGAATTATTTGAAACTTCGAGTGTTCGGCTGCCTCTGTTTTCCTTGGTTGCGCCCATATATGCCAACTAAATTATCTCCTCCCTCGTCTCAATGCATTTTTGCTGGGTATTGCACGTCTCAAAGTGCCTACCGCTGGTATGATATTACCAGTGGACGTGTTTATATTTCACTTCATGTTCGATTTATGGAGGACACATTTCCGTCTTTAATTGATATGGTGTCACTGCCTTCTATTCACCAGCCTGCTTCCACCATCACGCTGCTAATCCTTCATTTGCCACCACATGTAAATGAGCAGCAGCCCAATCCCTTGCCACCAGCGCTGGAATCTGTCCCAACTACATCCCCATCTCATGTTACGCCTGCTCGGCCCGATCCGCCTCCCGTGGCTGCACAACCACCATTAATTGCAACCAAACATCCATTACCTCATGATGTCGAGCCCTCAAGTGTCAAACAGGCCCTTTCCATTCCGCATTGGCGTGCCGCTACGGCTGATGAATTTACAGCCTTACAACGACATGGTACGTGGGACTTAGTTCCCCCTCCTCCTCGGTGTAATTTAGTTGGGTATGGGTTATTAGAACAAAGCGTAATTCGGATGGCTCTATTGACAAGTTTAAGGCTCGTTTGGTCGCTAAAGGATTTCATCAAAGGCTGGGGGTTGATTTCAGTGAAACATTAAGCCTCAAAATTAAACCTGCAACTATCCGAACCGTGCTAACTTTGGCCATTTCTTCAAACTGGCCACTTCGCCAACTGGATATAAGCAATGCATTTCTACATGGCAATCTTGATATTCCGGTCTATATGCAACAACCTCCAGGTTTACGGGATCCTTCTAAACCATCCAATGTGTGTTTACTTCGTCGATCTCTCTATGGTCTACGCCTAGCCCCTAGGGCATAGTACGATTCTCTTTGTGTAACCCTTGAAAAATTTGGGCTCCGCTGATCCAAAGCTGATTCGTCCCTCTTTACCCTTCGTCTTGGTGATGATAAATTATATGTGTTGGCATATGTTGATGATTTGATTTTGACAGGTACTTCAACTCGCCTTGTTTCAGCCCTTACTGCTCATCTTCAATCTATTTTTGCAGTAAAAGATTTGGGTGATCTCTCTTATTTTCTGGGCATTGAGGTTGCAAGGTGCAAAGAAGGGATATTCTTATCCCAACATAAATACTTGGTGGATCTTCTTCGACGACACAACGTGGAGGGAACCAAGCCTGTTTCAACACCTTCGACACTCAAACCTCTCACGTGCTCCTCACCGGTTGATCCAACCGAGTATCGAAGCGCCATTGGTGGTCTCCAATACTTGACGATGACTTATCCTAATATTGCGTTCACTGTCAACCGTCTAGCTCAACACATGTCCTCTCCGACTCCAGATGTTGGGGCTCTGTCAAACGTCTTTTTCGTTACCTTAAACACACATTGTATCATGATATTCTCTTACAGCCTATGGTGGTGATCTCAGTGACTGTAAGTCTACATCGGCATATGTTGTGTTCCTTGGTTCGACACCGGTCTCTTGGCGGTCTCGAAAGCAACGTGGTGTGGCTCGATCGTCTACAGAGGCAGAATATAGAGCCTTGGCAACAGCTACTTCAGAGATTTGTTGGCTTCGTCATCTCTTCTCAGATTTGCACATTCCAATATATATCTGCTCCTCCACTCCTCCACGAATTCTCTGTGATAATATGGGGGCAACTAGATTGGCATTAAATCTGGTACAACACTCAAGGATGAAGCATATCGCAGTTGACCTTCATTTTGTTCATGACTTGGCCAACAAGGGAATTTTGTCCATCGCTTATGTAAACACACAGGACCAGCTTGCGGACGTGTCACTAAACCCTTACCTCGGGCAAGTTTTCAAAACCTACATACACTCCAAAATTTATGTGGTTGATGGATCGTCAATTTTGCGGGGGCGTATTAGTCACAATGTATCTCCCACTTAATTATCAAATCAATCCCTGATCTCAAGCCTAATTTTATGTAATTAGCTTTGTAATTGGTCTTACTTTCCTCACAAATGTAACTCTCCCCGTGTATATATTCTTAGTGTATTTATGTTGTTAATTCAATCAATCACAAATTCATAACTTCTATAATTTCTGCCATCCGGCCGGCCAGATTGAGCAATGCTTCTTCCCCTAATTAAAATTCGTTGAATTGTGAAAATTGCATTGACAAATTAGAGGTATTTATAGAACAGATTGGACGAAACAAAAAAAGTGTGGTATTTTACATAACCGTCGACTCAGCTGAAAATTGTGAATGAAAAGTGATTTGGTATGAGCTTGCGAAATTTTTGGATTTTAAAAGTCAAGTTTTGCAAAATTCAAATTCCCCGGAAATGTGAGTGTGCGCCACTTGTAGAACGAATTGAGAATTATGGTGAAATTTCTAATTTACGTCATTTAAGTTCTAAAATGTTCAATTTACATCCTTTAAATTCATAAATATATTTTTAATTTACTCGACTCAAAAATATAATTTAGCAAGTCTACAAGAACGTAGACCCGCTCTGATACCATTCTGTAACGCCCCAAATTAAAAAATAATGAATTTTTTAAAATCAGTTAAAATAATAACTTAAACATCCCAAAAATTGAATCTTAATTTTGCAACGTCAAAATAGAGGGACGCAACGGCTAATATATTTAAAACTTTAACTATTGCAGCGGAAACGATTGTAATATAATTCAAGTGAAAATTCTCATTTAATTAATTAACTAAGGATCTTTAAAGAAAATCATAATTCAATTAAATAAACATAAAATAATCTTTATTGTTAAATACATGAACATCGTCTCCTATTACCACTACTCGCCGTCCAACTCTTCAACTTGAAATTGTAAATTTTTGGGGGTGAGCATGCAAGCACACTCAGTGGAATTACATCATTCGATATTTAATGCTAAAAATAAATAATCAAGTAATTGCAACTTAGCAAATAACATTCACATTGCCACATATACTTTTCCATTGATACTTTGCCAACTTTGACATTGTAACTTCATCGCATGTTTGTGGACCTTCCCAAAGTCAAATTAATGACTAAGGTATTCCCACACGTAGACATCGCATGTTTGTGGACCTTCTCAAAGCCAAATTAATGACTAAGGTATTTCCACGCATAGACATCGCATGTTTGTGGACCTTCCCAAAGAAAAATTAATGACTAAGGTATTCTCACACGTAGTGATCACGGCGGGTAGCACCCGAAGACCCGTCGGCCCCGGACCCCATTTGGAGCCTCTGGCTATTAGATAACTTTGCCACAAACTTTACCAATAAAATAATAAACTTTGCCAATAGTACGTATAACATAGAATGAATTCACATAGTAACAATTAACTCAAACATTTATCAAAAACATTAAATAATGAATAACATTTGCAATAGAGGTCCACAAACTACCGTAGAGATTAAAACAATTGTTGCATAGCCGTGGTGTATAAAGCATATGAATGGTCTACTAAAATAAATTATTAAACAATATATAATTCGAAGAAATAAAATATAAATTGCATGAGTTGATCTCATGATTTCGACTCACCAAGCAACTTAAACATATATATAGTACTTGGGGAATGAGAGGGGTGCATATGAAATTAATTTACGGTTACAATCATTAAATTAATTAACTTAAATTGCCATAATAAAAAATGTATGATGAAAATGGATGCATGGCCAATAATTGGAATTAATGCAACGTATACAATTTCTAATAAAAATGTACATGCATACCTCATCACGGATTATATATATATAGCATTTGAGTTATTTAGAAAATAGGGTGCATGTAAGTTACGAAACGTTTCATTCTAATTCAATTGTCATAACGAAAGTCAAGTAGTGGAAATAAAAGTCGAAAGTCAAGTAGTGGAAATAAAAGTGGACGTTTACAATTTTTAACGCATAGTATTGTGTATGCACAAATATATTCGTATATTATAAATTTTATTTCGACATGGAGTATAATATCTATGCATTTATTGAAATAATTTCTATTATTATTATTAAATTTTTGGGTATTACAATTCCACACAAATGTTGTTTTGTTCAGCATATATGAAATTTTAATTCAAAATAAAAGGCTAAGTTTGTAGTGTAGTATGGCGGTATTTGCTGTTTCGGGTGATAATTGAATAATTTGGTGGCACATTTGAAACTTAATTTCATATAAATTCATGTTTTTATTTCCTAATTTTGGTCAATTACACTTGATGAAGAAACATATGATGTTTAGGGATGCAATGGGACGGATCTGGGATGGGTATGCCCTGTCCCAGGACCCGTCCCACCTGAAAATTCTCATACCCGTCCCGTCCCGCTTAAAAACCCATCGGGTTTTATCCGTCCCGTATAATTTTTTTTATTTTTTAAAATTAATTTTAATGTATACAATATATTTATTTTGATATTACATAATTCAAATTAAATATATAATTGTTTAAAATAACATTTCATATTCATTTTATACTAGAAAACTACATAAAAAATATTTTTTAAAACATATATACATTAATATACATATAAGTTAATATAAATAGAAACATATATATATGTATATATATATTAAATATTACTATATTTATATATAGCGGATACGGGTAGGCGAGGCGGGTTTGGCAAAAACCACGACCCGTCCCATACCCGCTTAACCGGGTCCATACCCGTCCCATGCGGGTCGGGTTCAATGCGAATCCGAGTTTGAACCCGTCTCATTGCCATCCCTAATGATGTTTACGTTATATTTTTAGGTAAAATGAAAAGGGGAAACTAATGAAGACAGCAAGTGGGTCCATTTTCATTAATTGAATTAGAGCGCCTTTTAATTTCCACCCACCAACAGCCATTTAGGAAGAAATATAGGGCTCATTAATTATTTGAGTTCAAAATCAAAAGCCAAGTAGCTTGAGAAAATGCTAGGCAAATAAAAGGTTCAAACAAAAAAAAAATCTAGAGCATAAGTTCACAAGCCGAACTAGAGATTTGAGCGCCATTAAAATCTTGTCCAGAAACACGTAAAAACTATCCAAACTCAAAATGACCAAAACAGTAAAAAAAGACTAATTGGGATCAAAAACATCTCCCCATCATCCCAGCGAAAAAAGTCCAACTCATTGACAAACTTCGCCGAATATGGCACGAAACGGAAAAATCTTTGCAGCCGAGGAACCAAAGCCCGAGAAAATCTTTGATGAATTCAGGGCCTGGAGTATTTTCTCACAGTACAAGGAATGCCCAGCCTCCTTTTCTTTTCACGATTGGTGTGCGAGTCCTAGACTAGCTTGTGTATAGGTGCTCTACTCACAAGAATTGGTGTCCTTTTGCATTTTATCTTAACTGTCATGTAACAACTAAGTGCGACTCACTCCATTCGTACTCGAGTAATAAAATTTATTTTCCCTTTCAAAAAAAAATAGGGAAGGCCTCAGAGGCGATAGCCTCTGACTCATTGATATAATTACAAATAGCAGCACAAGACAAAGCTTTCTACGCCAAAAGGCAAAGAATCGGTGGATAAAGGAGGGAGACGCAAACACCCATTTTTTCCACAAATGCATCAACGCCCGAAGAAAAACAAATGACTTATCAAATTTATGTGTGAACGATGAATGGCTCTCCTCCCCAGCAGACATTAAAAACGCCATTTTCTTGCACTTCAAACAACATTTTCAGGCCTCAGCCGCTGCTCCAAAAACTTGACACGTATTTTTCAATACTCACATCACAAGAATAAGAGGGTGCTCGTAGTAAAAGTAAGTGCCCGGTTAAATTATCGAACCACGGGACTAGTTAGCTAGTGTAGCCTTAGTGTTGTGTGCGTCACTTAATTATAGTGAAATAGCATGGGGTGAGCTACTAAAACTAAATGTAAAAATCAATAAGATAAATACTAACTAGGAAAAACAAGTAAAATGATGATCAAATATCAAATGTGAAAAGTAGTGTTCGGGTGTTCTTCATTATGTGAAAATCGATTAAAGCTTAACTTCGACGTTTAATTCATTAGTTGGTGTATGATAAGAGCAATCACTAAGGATGTATCTAATAAAGCACCTAAGATCTGGAAGAAGGATAGAGTCGTTCTTACCCGGGTAATCACACAATTAGAGGATTCTACCTAAGCTATACTAATTTAATCTCTAATCATGCTTTTCCACTTGAATACTAGAAACCAAACTCCTATGATCTCCTCACTAATTACCTAAATTCTCATTCAAGTAATCAATGTAAATTAATGGGGTTCTAATGAAATTTACCCAACTCTCGTTGCGATAAACCAATATATACTCAAATCACACTATCCCAACCCTCGATTATACGATCTACACAATTAACCAACTCTCGTTGCACTAATCATGTTTCAATATAAAAATAATAATTGAAATCATGTAATTGATCAATAAATATCCACTAATTTAATCAATACAACACCAATAGAATCAAACAATTCAAATTAAGTTAAAAATATAATTCTATCATAAATTCAAACACCCAAACACCAACAAACCTAGTCAATAACTAAATTAACAATTGAAATCAAACTCATAAAAGATAAACAATAAAACATGAAATTAGAAAAAATATCACCCCAAATGGTTTCAAATCTCCAACACTTGCAATAAAGTAAAATACTCAATTGAAAACTATCTAAAAATATGAAATTAAACTATGGAGTGAGTGTGAATGGGAGGAGGGTTTCTCCCAATTGAAACTGCGGCCTCTGTTCTCCTCCGAATTGGCTGCGTGTGTATTGCCCCCAGCTTGTGTTAATACCCCTCTCAATGGCCGATGGGCCTTTTTTTTTTTTTTTTCTTCTTTAGGCCCAATATGCTCCCCTATTTCTCATTCTCACGGACCTGTGACTATAGGAATTAAAAGGGCGCGGCTAAAGGCACCCAAGGATCCTATGAGGACACCCACAAAACGGATGAGGACACCCACATGGAAAATACAAAATTACCCTCCCCTCAATTAAAACATTATTTTCTCTCTTTCTCACCCACAATTCGCCGGCACCCACATTCTTTCTCTCTTTCTCACGAATCTCACCCACAAATCGCCGGCACCCACTCCGACGGCCTTCCCCCCACGCAGCCAGCTCCGCCGTCCACCTGCAACAGCTCTGCCGCGCACGCAGCCTCTCCCCCCCCTTTCGCGGCCGCAGCCCACTCCGCCAACGCCGCTCGATGCCGCGCCGCCCTCCCCGTCACGCTTCCTTCCATGGCGTGTGTCCTTTCGCCGTCGCGTCGCGCTGCCCTCATGTCGCCGCCGCCTGCAACCATCTCTACCTCCCGTCGCGCCTGCAACTATCTCCACCGCCCCTCGTTCGCGGCCGCCGCCCTCCCTTCTCCCCACAGACGCGGCCGCCGCCCACCCCCTCCTCCCCTTCGCCGCGGCCGTCGTGCTCCTCCCCTCGCCGCCGCCGCCGCCACTACACAGGTAAGTTTAGTTAGAAAAATTAGGGTTTCTTAAAAAAAAAAATTGGATTTTTTTTATTTTTTTTGAAGTTTGGGAATTATTTTCGAACATAGTGCGTTTGTTTTGGAAAAAAATTCGAACAACTTGAATTTGTTTTGAAAAAAATTTCGAACAAGATGTTAGATTTTTTTTTCCGGAAAAATTTAAGTTGTTTTGAAAATTTTTTCGAACATAGTGTGTTTGTTTTGAAAAAAAATTCAAACAACTTGAGATTGTTTTGGAAAAAATTTCGAACAAGATGTTCGATTTTTTTTTTCAGACAAATGTAAGTTGTTTTGAAATTGTTTTCGAACATATTGAGTTTGTTTTGGTAAAATTTTCGAACATCTCAACTTTGTTTTGGTAAAAATTTCGAACATGTTAAGATTTTATTTTTGTTGTTGAAATTTTGAATTTTTAGGATATTTTATATTTTGGTGTTGATGGTGGGAATTCGGAATGATTCGGATGTGAAATGATGAATCGAGTGTGAACCGGAATACATGGGTGTACTCATCCGACGTTTTTTTAAAAAAACTACAGGAGGGGTAAAAACGTCTTTTCGCACCACCCTTGGGACAAAAAAAATTATCCGTGGGTGTACTCATAGGAAATCCGGGTGCCTTTAGCCGCGCCCGAATTAAAAACATTGACTTCTCATGGGACACAACTTCATTACAAAAATGGGCCTACTTCATGATGGGCCTCCCTCTTTTTCCAAATAATTTAATTAAATGGGCCGCAAAAATTAATTGCAAAACCCATATAATTTTAACTTTCCATCTTTTCATGTTTTGACTTTAATCTCGTCTCACTCCTCCAATTGACTTCATAAAATAATTGAGACGTGTTTTGCTCCAAAATTCCTCATTTCCCTACAAAAATAGCAAACCAAACTACTTCTCCAAATCAAGTGTAATTAGTCAATATAGTGTAAATAATGCACAAAATCCTATAAAATTATACAAATTAAACATATGAATTATGAGCAATTTTCACACTAATCAACCCCCCAAACTTAAAGTGTTGCTCATCCCCGAGCAACGAAAGAAAAATAGAACAAGTGGGAGAATTGTGAAGGAATTCATTCAAGACAAGATAGAATAGTGATTGTCAACTTTCTCAATCTAGTCAAGCTATGAGGTAAACAACATCAACAAGCCAATTCACATGCTATGCTCAAATATATACAAGATTAAGTGCTCAATTCACAATTTCCTCACAAGTAAGTGTATCACTCATCACACAAAGTGTATATTAAGAAAATGTATGCTCTCAAAATCAAATCATACAAGTGCACTACCATATGTTTGCCAAAAGTCTCAATCCTCCACCACATGTTATGTGCTCAATTCATGAATCAACAAGGACTTATCATTTTGTTGTAATGTAATCTCTTTGGTTAGGGTGAGGAAGATTTGGATAAAGTGACTCACAAACTAGTGGAACAAGAAGTAAAAATGCCCCGTCGAACATCTCTAAACTCTCAAGAGGAAAGTTGCAATTGATCAAGTTGCAACCCAAATTCTCAAAATTTCAACTCCATAATTCACTTGCTCACTCTTTTAAGCACATTCTTCTTCACCAAGACCATTGAACACTTTTGAACTTGAATTTTCACCAAATGCTTGTGCACAAGAGAGTTTTTTCTTTACTTTTCTTTTCTCATCAACTCAATCATTTTCATGCACAATTCACAATTCATCTTTTCTCATATATTTTTTCACTTTCTTTTCACTTCTCAACCAAACGAATCCACCAAATTTAAATTTAAGCACAATTCAACCTCATTTGTCAACATTCAAGCTCCACTAGTTCATAGGGAATTAGGCTCACAAAAGGTGAACAAATATGCTAAATTTGTAGCTTGCCAAAGAATGTAGGTCAATAGGCACAAAGTGGCTAACTACGGAAAAATATCATTTGGTATGGACAATTTTGGCTAAGTGACTATTCAAGAAAATATGGCCTTGTATCACTTTCACAAATCTCACACAAAAAAAAAAATAGCATCAAACAAGACAATTGACAAGTTCTATAGCACACAAGCATGAATGATACTCACATGAAGAAAAATAGACCAAAATATATGAAAGTCTAAAGGCTCTAAAGCTCACGGGCTTGTCTATCATGAATTAAGAGCACCAAACCAAGCACAATATTTCACATAAACAAATGAACAAGCAAGTATCAATCAATACCAACAAGCTCAACCAAACATCAAAACCCAACAATCACCACCAATTATGCCTCAAACACTTTCTACCACAAGATCTCATATCCATCAAAGTTAAACAATTATAGGACAAACGGTGCAATAAAAATGAAGGTAAACACACGAAATCTCCCCCCAAACTTAAATGAAACTATCTAGTTGAATGCAAAGTTTGGAGATGAGTGTGTTTACCTTATAAATTTGTCACCAACATAGCTCACCAAAGAAGCAAACTACCACAACCGTTTTTTCCATTGAGCCTTGTAGCACCAGAGCATCCCAACTTTGAACTTCATCATGCACATCTCTCATCCTTGACCTCCACAACACTCAACCTACAAAATAAAAACTAAACAAAAGATCAAACAAACTATAAAATTAAAATAAAAAGAAAAGAAAGCAATAAAGAATGGGTTGCCTCCCATTTAGCGTTAAGTTTAACGTCTTCAAGTCGGACGGAAATGAATAAGCTCATCGAAATGGCCATGGATATCGATCCTTCTTGCCATTATATTTCAATCTTTTGACCTCAAAATCAAGGAGGCTCTCATGGATAGTAGGCCAATCACTTGCATCTTTCGTGCACATTTTCATCGATTGGCCTTCCTCTTGCTCTTCCTTCATCCTTTCTTTCCATTCATTTTCTTTTCTTCCAAAAATACCCAAATATTTCTCAACTTCCTTCTTTGGGTCGAAGTGATAAAGAGGTAAAATAAAATCAATAGAAGCATCAATATCATCTAAAGTGAAAATTAAAGAGTGTAAAGGTTTAGAAATGCTCATTTCGCTCTTCAACTCGTCTTGTGATGCTTCTTAATCTTCTTGTTCTTCGTTGCCCGTGTCCATCAAGGGACATTCTCCCTCTTCATCATCTTCTTCCATCTCCATTAAGTACATATCATCACCACAAATAAGAGAAGTATGGTCAATCTCAATATCAAATAAAGGATTATCATGAATACGAGTAAAGTAAGGCTCAAGAGACATTTCAAATGTCTCTTGAACATAAGGCTCTCCACTATCAATTGATTTGCACTCATAATCTTCCAAATTATGCTTCTTAGCATCATGAGTGTCAAAAACAATTTCATCTTTGGTAAGTTTGAGAGCCAACTCTCTCGTGCTCATGTCCTCAAATGAATGTCCCTCTTCGTCTTTATCCTCAATGAGATTGAGGTCTTGTCCTCCTCTTCACTTGAGCCCTCTTCTTCATCAATCGGCATGCTTGACCCTTCATAACTAGCCCCACTTGAAGAAGCCATTTGACTCAATTGAACGCCATATTCTTCATTCGATTCGCAAGTGAGACCATTTGCTCATCCATCTTTTCCAATCATGCATTGTTGTGAGCAGACACTTGATTGGATTGAGTTATGAAAGTGACTAGTAAGTTTTCCAAGTAAGCATTCCTTTCATCATTTGGTGCACGTACACCCGGATCAATTCCCGCTGGAAGAGTAAGAGCGGCTTGTGGTGTTTCATAATCTTGATAGTCGGGTGGAACTTGTTGAATTTGATAACCATAGTCGTAGTTCCCCCAACTATCGTAGCAAACATTTTCTTGATAAGAAGGATAAATCATATCATATTGATCAAATGATTGATTCCATGAATATTAGTTATATCCGTCCATCTTGCAATATAGCTCACCTACACAAATGATAAAGGATCAAAAGCACAAGATAATGTAGAACAAATAAAAAAAATCATTAGTAATTACGCTCAACTAACACTAAGTTACACTAAAAGAAAAACTAATCCCCGGCAACGGCGCCAAAAATATGATACGTATTTTTCAATACTCACCTCTCAAGAATAAGAGAGTGCTCGTAGTAAAATTAAGTGACCGGTTAAATTATCGAACCACAGGACTAGTTAGCTAGTGTAGCCTTAGTATTGTGTGCGTCACGTAATTATAGTGAAATAGCATGGAATGAGCGACTAAAACTAAATGTAAAAATCAATAAGATAAATACTAACTAGGAAAAACAAGTAAAACGATGATCAAATATCAAATGTGAAAAGTAGTGTTCGGGTGTTCTTCATTATGTGAAAATCGATTAAAGTTTAACTTGGACGTTTAATTCATTAGTTGGTGTATGATAAGAACAATCACTAAAGATGTATCTAATAAAGCACCTTAGATCGGGAGGAAGGATAGAGTCGTTCTTACCCGGGTAATCACACAATTAGAGGATTCTACCTAAGCTATACTAATTTAATCTCTAATCATGCTTTTCCACTTGAATACTAGAAACCAAACTCCTATGATCTCCTCACTAATTACCTAAATTCTCATTCAAGTAATCAATGTAAATTAATGGGGTTCTAATGAAATTTACCCAACTCTCGTTGCAATAAACCAATATACACTACAAAAAACGCATCGATTAGAGACCGATTTTGAGACTGTAAAGGCAGTCTCAACACACGAGAGAGACTGGTTTGGGACCGATTTATGGAGGTCCTTATTTCGTCGGTACCTAATATTGAGAGACCGAATTTATTACACAGTCTCAAATTAGGGACCGATATTCGGTCTGTCTCTAAATGAGAGACCGACAATTCGGTCTTAAAACGGTCCCTAAACGTGAGTCGGCCCGACCTATTTTCGGGCCCTAAAACACAAATCGATCTCTAGTCTATAATTAGGGACCGAATATTCAGTCTCTAAATAATAAAATACAAACCCGACCCAGCAACCGAATAATAAAATACAAACCCGACCCAGCAACCGACACACCCACCCTCTTTATTTACCTACACCCACCCCGACCCGACACCCACACCCTCTTTATTTACCCACACCCACCCCTGATCCGACCCGATACCCGACCCAGCAACCCACATCCACACCCACTTTATTTAAATGACCATTTTATTTTGACCTTTGTGGGAATTGATCCCTGGTGGATGGGTGCCAAGTAATGGGCACCTACCACTTTGACAAGTAATTGTCTTGTGTAACTTTTAAAATTAATTATATACATATATAATTAATTTATTTATTGTATATGATCGAAAAATGATATAGTGTCCACCGCCCAGTTGGCATGCCCACGTCAATAATTTTTTTTTTTTATATTTAATTTAAATTTAATGTCATATTAATATTTTATTTTATCTTTTTTAAAATTGTAAAATCTTTTTTACAATTTAATTTAATATTATTTCTATCAAATCACACACGTCATTAATTTTTTCTCATATCTTCCATTGTCATTAATTTTTTTCTCAGAATCTCTTCTCCAAAAATTAAAATTAATCTCTTCTCTAAAAAATAAAAATTAATCTCATTGTCATATATAACAACATTTTAGAATATAGACTTTTGTTATCAAATGAGAATTGCATTCATCACAACCTCATTAAATGTTTTGATAATTCATTCAATAAATCAACTAAATGTCGACAAAGTGAGGAAATATAAAAACTCTGCATCAAACGAAACATAAATAATAAACAAAATTTGTTCCGGAGTGTTTAGAGACCGCTAAAATCGGTCTCTAAAAACAAACAACTTGATTTTGATACCGATTTGAGACCGCTAAAATCGGTCTCTAAACACAACCGCCTGATTTGGGACCGAAAAATCGGTCCCTACTGTTTAAAATTATCTATATATACAATATTAGGGATAATATTTTAAAATTTTGTATCTTTAAATATTATTCATATCTCTTTAATCGCTAATCTGATATGTCTCTCCCAACAATGGACAAATATTTCTATTCTCCTAAATTCGATTCCTCTATCTCGAACAAAGTCATAGAGCCAGATTCGTTGGAAGTGGAGACGGTGGTGCCCGATTCAATTGATTTAGAGATCGTAGTGCCTGCTTTAGTTGATTTAGAGGATGTAGTGAAAGATTCCACAGATTTAGATAGCGTAGTAAAAGATTCTTTTTCGGATGTGGATACTTTGTCCAAGCTTAAAAGATTATCTCCTGATCCCGACGGTAAGTGATCGATTTACATACGTATAAAACATTTATACCAATTAAAGACTGAATTTTTGGTCTCCAATTAAAATTCAAAATCAGAATTTTAATTTCGGTTTAGAGACTGATATTCGGTGGCTAAGTGGTCTGAAAAACATAATATTAAAGACCGAACTGAAAACAGTCTCTAAACGAGCGGTCAAAATTGGTAGTCAATTAAAATTTTGGAATTCATAATTTTTGATACCAATTAAAGACTGAATTATCGGTCTCTAAACAAAATTCAAAATCAAAATTTTAATTTTGGTTTAGAGATCGAAATTCGGTCTCTAAGCGGTCTGAAAACATAATATTAAAGACCGAACTGAAAACAGTCTCAAAATTCGAATTTTGTTCGGATCGGTCTCAAATCAGTCTCAAATAGAGACTGATTTATGTCGGTCTCAAAATTTTGGTCTCTAATTGATGCATTTTTTGTAGTGATATACTCAAATCACACTATCCCGACCCTCGATTATACGATCTACACAATTAACCAACTCTCGTTGCACTAATCATGTTTCAATACAAAACCTAATAATTGAAATCATGTAATTGATCAATAAATACTCACTAATTTAATCAATATACCACCAATAGAATCAAACAATCCAAATTAAGTTAAAAATCTAATTCTATCATAAATCCAAACACCCAAACACCAACAAACCTAGCCAATAACTAAATTAACAATTGAAATCAAACTCATAAAAGATAAACAATAAAACATGAAATTAGAAAAAATATCACCTCAAATGGTTTCAAATCTCCAACACTTGCAATAAAATAAAATACTCAATTGAAAACTATCTAAAAATATAAAATTAAACTATGGAGTGAGTGTGAATGGGAGGAGGGTTTCTCCCAATTGGAACTGCGGCCTCTGTTCTCCTCCGAATTGGCTGCGTGTGTATTGCCCCCAGCTTGTGTTAATTCCCCTTTCAATGGCCGATGGGCCTTTTTTTTTTTTTTTTCTTCTTTAGGCCCAATATGCTCCCATATTTCTCATTCTCACGGACCTGTGACTATAGGAATTAGGGCGCGGTTATAGACACACACCAACCTATTGAGGACACCCACCGGATGAGTACACACACCCATAAGATGAGGACACCCACGTTAAAAGTTCTAAAATACCCCTCCCTTTCTAAATCCTAATTAACCCCATCTCCCTCATTTTCCATCATTTTTAAAGGGACACCCACCTCCTTCCCCTTCCTCCTCCCAAGCGGCGCCGCCGCCCTCCAATCGGCCACCGCCCACCTCCTCCCTCACCACGTCGCGGCCTCCGTCGCCCACTTTCTCCCTCTCCAAGTCGCGGCCGTCGTCGCCCACTTTCTCCCTCCCCACGTCGCAACCGCCGTCGCACTCTTCCGAGCGACGCGACTGTTCGCTTCTCCCCCACCCACGCCGCCCGCGTCCTCCCCTCCCCCTCCCTCGCCGCCCGTCCGCCACTTCCCTCCCCTTCGCCGCGGCCATTCCTTCCCCTCCCCTCCGCCGCGGCTGTTCGCATCCCTCCTCCCTTCCAGCGGCCGCCGCCTCCCACCTCCTCTCCATTAAAGTCGTCACCCACCCTTCCTATGTCGTCGCCGCCATCTTCCTATGCCATCGCCGTCGTCTTCCTATGCCATCGCCGCCGTCATTTGAAGGTAAGTATTCTACAGATCTGATTTTAAAATTAGGGTTTTGAAATTTGTTAAAAAAAATTGAATTTTTTGTATTAGGGTTTTTAGTTTTTTACGGAAGTATATTTTTACAGATCTAAGTGTGTGTGTTAGGGTTTTTCGAGTTTATTCATTGATTTTTTTCGAATTATTTTCGTACAAATTGTGTTTGTTCGGAAGAAAAATCCGGACAATCTGTGTTTGTTCGAAAAAAACTTGTTGTTCGAAAAAAACTCAAGACAATATGGGTTTGTTCGAAATAAAATTCATGTTCGAAAAAAAATTCAACACAATATGTGTTTGTTCGAAAAAAAGTTACGGGCAACTTGAATTTGTTTTGTAAAAATTTTCGAACACCTTAAAAAAAAACTGTTTTTGATTTTGTGTTTTTAGGAGCTTTTTTTTGTTGAAGAATGTTGTTTGTTTTGTTGGTGATGGTGGGGGATGATTTTGTGGTGAAATGTGGTGGGTGGGTGTACTCATCCTCGTTTTTTTTATAAATTTCACACGAGGGTATATGGGACATTTCACAAGTTCTGTAAGATGAAAAAAATGTATGGTGGGTGTACTCAATAGGTTGGTGGGTGTGTATAACCGCGCCCTAGGAATTAAAAACATTTAATTCTCATGGGCCACAACTTCATTACAAAAATGGGCCTACTTCATGATGGGCCTCCCTCTTTTTCCAAATAATTTAATTAAATGGGCCGTAAAAATTAATTGCAAAACCCAAATAATTTTAACTTTCCATCTTTTCATGTTTTACCTTTAATCTCGTCTCACTCTTCCAATTGACTTCATAAAATAATTGAGACGTGTTTTGCTCCAAAATTGCTCATTTTCCTACAAAAATAGCAAACCAAACTACTTCTCCAAATCAAGTGTAATTAGTCAATATAGTGTAAATAATGCACAAAATCCTATAAAATTATACAAATTAAACATATGAATTATGAGCAATTTTCACACTAATCAACCCCCCAAACTTAAAGTGTTGCTCGTCCCCGAGCAACGAAAGAAAAATAGAACAAGTGGGAGAATTGTGAAGGAATTCATTCAAGACAAGATAGAATAGTGATTGTCAACTTTCTCAATCTAGTCAAGCTATGAGGTAAACAACATCAACAAGCCAATTCACATGCTATGCTCAAATATATGCAAGATTAAGTGCTCCATTCACAATTTCCTCACAAGTAAGTGTATCACTCATCACACAAAGTGTATATCAAGAAAATGTATGCTCTCAAAATCAAATCATACAAGTGCACTACCATATGCTTGCCAAAAGTCTCAATCCTCCACCACATGTTATGTGCTCAATTCATGAATCAACAAGGACTTATCATTTGGTTGTAATGTAGGCTCTTTGGTTAGGGTGAGGAAGATTTGGATAAAGTGACTCACAAACTAGTGGAGCAAGAAGTAAAAATGCCCCGTCGAACATCTCTAAACTCTCAAGAGGGAAGTTGCAATTGATCAAGTTGCAACCCAAATTCTCAAAATTTCAACTCCATAATTCACTTGCTCACTCTTTTAAGCACATTCTTCTTCACCAAGACCATTGAACACTTTTGAACTTGAATTTTCACCAAATGCTTGTGCACTAGAGAGTTTTTTTTTTTTCTTTTCTTTTTTCATCAACTCAATCATTTTCATGCACAATTCACAATTCATCTTTTCTCATATATTTTTTCACTTCTCAACCAAACGAATCCACCAAATTTACATTTGAGCACAATTCAACCTCATTTGTCAACATTCAAGCTCCACTAGTTCATAGGGAATTAGGCTCACAAAAGGTGGACAAATAGGCTAAATTTGTAGCTTGCCAAAGAATGTAGGTCAATAGGCTCAAAGTGGCTAACTACGGAAAAATATCATTTGGTATGGACAATTTGGCTAAGTGACTATTCAAGAAAATATGGTCTTGTATCACTTTCACAAATCTCACACAAAAAAAAATAGCATCAAACAAGACAATTGACAAGTTCTATAGCACAAAAGCATGAATGATACTCACATGAAGAAAAATAGACCAAAATATATGAAAGTCTAAAGGCTCTAAAGCTCACGGGCTTGTCTATCATGAATTAAGAGCACCACACCAAGCACAATATTTCACATAAACAAATGAACAAGCAAGTATCAATCAATACCAACAAGCTCAACCAAACATCAAAACCCAACAATCACCACCAATTATGCCTCAAACACTTTCTACCACAAGATCTCATATCCATCAAAGTTAAACAATTATAGGACAAACGGTGCAAAAAAATGAAGGTAAACACACGAAATCTCCCCCCAAACTTAAATGAAACTATCTAGTTGAATGCAAAAGTTTGGAGATGAGTGTGTTTACCTTAGAAATTTGTCACCAACATAGTTCACCAAAGAAGCAAACTACCACAACCGTTTTGTCCATTGAGTCATTTGGCTGCATAAGTAGCTCATTATGGGCTCCATAAGTAGCTCATTATGGGCTCCATAATCAATTAAAACAAGTAAATTTACCATAGAAATGACCACGTCGAAGTGTAGAACAAGAATCACGTGAAAGAGGGCTCAATATGTTGCTTCGACGGCAGTAGAAAGCACGGCGGCGACAACCTAAATTTGGAGGGTTTGAACGCCGAACCTTCAGCTGAGGAAGAAGGTACAACCTTTTTATACCATTTTTGGCGAGGCAAGTAGCGAGAGCCTGCTAGCCTCTCCAATTTTCTAATTACATGTCAAATTCGTGAGCGCTCATCGCTCGCCAAATGAATTTATTACTTTTCCTTGTAATATATGTCATAAATGGCAGAGGGATTTTAATTCTCTTGCCATTTTGCTAGGGTTTTCACGTCCCTCGGTGTTATCCCTTGCCAAATTTGTCGCCATTTTGTGAGGAATTTCATTCCCTTGCAAACTTTCCTCACGATTTCGATTTAATTTTGTAGTGATTTACTTTCATAATAGTATGAATAATACTTCTTTATTGGAGAGGAAAACTTTTTATTATTAGTTTCTAAAGAGGGGAGTTTTTGACCAATATTCAAATAATTATGGGACATATGTTTTTTACCAATATTTAAATAACAATAAGACGGATGGAGTACTTTTAATTAAAAATTAATATCATTATACTGAGTTTGGTAGTATAAAAATACATTTGATTGTACCCATACAAAATGACATACCCTGTAGGATTCATTTTGTGTCAAATGAAATATTTGGGAGCGACCATAAATATTTCAACATATGTACCAAATAAATCATAAAAATTCACCCAAAATGAAATGCTTGAAATTGATTCACTGCCGACTTCACCAACAAATTAAAAAAAAAAAGGCTCGCAATCCAAAGTTTAGTTCAGGCATTACGTCGAACATGTTCGAGCTATGGCTTCCAGAGGCACCAATTTCCTGACCGTCACTCCCATCCTCTCCCTCGTATCCATGATCGAATTCTTCCCAATCGCATCAACACTCCAATCAAATTCATGCAGCAAAGATCCCAAAACCATGTGAAGCATCCGGTGAGCCAAAGGAATTCCGGCGCAAATTCTCCGTCCGGCACCGAACGGAAGCAGCTCAAAATTCTGTCCTCTGTAATCAATTTTTGAGTCCAAAAATCTCTCCGGTTTGAAGGATAATGGATCGTCCCAGCATTCCGGATCTCTCCCAATCGCCCAAGTATTCACGAATAGTTGCGTGTTTTTCGGAATCTGATATCCCATGAAATTAGTTTCTTCGATCGCTCGTCGGGGCACCAGAAACGGAATCGGTGGATGTAATCGCAGAGTCTCCTTCATCACCGCCTGCAGAAATGGCAAGTTTTCAATGTGACTCTCACTGAATCTGTTGCTCTTTCCAACCACCCGAGTCAACTCGTTTTTCGCCTCGGTCATGATTTCCGGGTGGCTGAGCAGCTCCACCATAGCCCACTCTATACTACTGCTCGTCGTCTCCGATCCCGCTAAGAACACCTCCTGCAGCTTCACAGGGTTAATAAAATCGAATTCAATCGAATAATATTGTACTCCTTCCGTCCCGCAATTACTTTCACACTTTCCATTTCGCACGTCCACAATAACTTTCACAAAACCATTTATAAACTCCACCCTCGTATCCTCAATTTTATCATTACTTTTTCTCCCCATTTACAAAAGTCAACTCATTTGTTTACTTTATACATAAATATTTACAAAATTACCCCTCAAAATCCCCACTAAATTCACTTTTCTTAATTTCAAAAAAAAAAAAAAAAAAAAGAACAGGGGATTTTTCATTACCATTATAATTATATTGAGGTCGTGGCCGGAAACTCTGTCCGTTTCATCAGTTCCATTTCCCTGAGACCGAAGCAGCACCTCCAAGAAATCCCTCTTCCCCCCTCCGTCGTCCGATTGCATCTCCTTCGTTCGCCTCTCAACGAACCCTCCGACAATCTTCAACGTCCTTGCCATTCCACTCTCCATCCTCTTCCTCAAACCTTGAGGATCAAACCATTTCAACCATGGAAACAGATCCACAACGTTGGGGTGCCCCGACCACTCTGTCAGCTCAACCATGGCCGCGAAGAATTCGGACCCCTCCTCCGAATCCGGGCTAACCAGGTCCTGTGACAGCATCAAATTCCCTAACATATTGAACGCCGCTAGAAACACGAACCTGGAAACATGAACCCGACCCGATTCCCGGCCTTCTTTCCGTACCCATTCCACCATATCACTAACGCACCGTTGCCTAATCAGCTCGGTCTCGTTGATCCTCTTGTGCACAAGCATTTCGACGGTCATTATCCGCTTCATGACGCGCCAGTAGGAGCCGTAGGGGGAAAGAGAAACGGCCGCCTTGTGGAAATCATGTGCTTTCATGACCTCCGTGATTGTCCGCTCTGCAAAGTTAGCGTCGTGCTTCTTGAAAAGCTCGGTCGCCGCGTTGGCAGTGAGCACCACCATGGTGTTGATTGAGCCTAGCCTTAGCCAAACAACAGGGCCGTACTCTTTCTTTAACCCGGCTATCGTTTGGTGTGGCATTGAACCGAGGTCGAACATGTTCCCGAAAACGGGCCATCCCCGTGGGCCTGGCGGCAATCGGGACGCTCCTCTGCGGAGGACAAGAACCACCAGCAAAGTGATGCAACATATAATAAGGTATGTCCATATCCAATTCATAGTTTTATTGATTAGTTCAATGCTTTGTAATTGTGTTTATATTTATACTACTCTCACTCTGGCCTAGTAGTTGTGGTAGTCAACTATGTTGATTATAGTAGTATATTCTTGTCCTTTCTCACAACACATTTTGTCTTTATTGAAAAATTGGCGTTGGAATATTCCCGTTGCAATCGGCCGGCTTAAACGATCACTTATTATAATCGACTCATTACAGAATTAATTTAATGATTGGCTCATGGATATGATATTATACTCACGAGGTCAGTCGTAGGTTTTTAACTTTGATATGACGTAGTAATTAGTGGATGATAAGATAAGCCTTTCTTGGTCAACTATGGCAGGAAATTAAAGATGATCATTTATTAATAAAATACAGTCAAATATATCAGATATCTTTCATGATTGAACAAGTATACAACATTAGGACATGATGAATTCAGAAATTTCATGTTATAATTTATCTTTATCTCCTTGGTTTCTTGGACAGATTAATGTAGCTCGGAAAGAGTCTTGTCCTAAATTCAGAAATTTCATGTTATATTTATCTTTATCTACTAGCTAGGTTTCTTGGTACAGAGTTTAATGTATCATGAGCCACTCAATCGGAGGACCAATCTCATCGTCTATTAGTGGAGTTAATCTCGGTATAAACCATTAGGCTCCATTTGGATGGAGGGATTTGATCAATGGATTTCAAATCCTCCATTCAAATTCACTCTACTTGTTTGGATTAAAAAGCAAATGAATGGATTTTAAATCCTTAGCATCCTAAAACAAACACTAACATAAAAGTCATTAGAATTTTGAAATCCGGATTTCAAAATCCCAAAACAAACATCCCTTAATAAATGTAAAATGATATTGCACAATTATATGATTGAGTCATATATAACCAATAAAACCAAATAAGTTATCAAAAATGAATTAGAGTGATCAGCTTGTTGTTTTGAGCCCCTGTTTCAGCAAGTTTTGGAAGACTATATATCCAGGCGCGCGCGCGAAATCCTACGGCATAGAAATTGATGTAGATACAATTGCACTCTCATACTTGGAGAGCTGGGACAAGAAGTATTCTTTTTAATTATTTGTTTTTTTTTTATGCATTTATTCCGTTTGGGCTTTTATTTAGTTATTTTCGTGGCCTAAATATTGATGGATTGGGCCCTTCTTTATTTCCTTTCTTTTTACTGCTATTTAAGCAGATGTAATAGGGTTGGATACGTGGCTTTTGACATTACTGAATTTTGTAGGATTGCTTTCTCAGTCTCGTAAATCCGGCATTCGTATTACGAATCAGCGGTGTTGTTTTATTCGTGTTGTTTATTGACACCTTGGTGCATCATCTTGTTGAATCTGCTGCAAGATTTTTGAAAAGAATATATCCAAGGGATACAGAGCAGGGAAGTTATCGAAGCCCGGTACCTCAATTCACATGCGGGAGAGTAAAGTATGACGCCTACTCAATGCGTCTGCCACCCTGTTGGAGCTCCAGCTTTGTGTTTTATCACAAAAGTGAATTGTTGCAAATAAGCTTGCCAAGATGCATGTCTAATGGGGACTTTATCCTGATTCCCAATGTGCCTAAATGCATCATGGTCCGTGAACAAAATGAATTCACGATGAAAAAGATAGTGTCGCCAATGCTTGACGGTCTGGACTACCGCAAAGAACTCCACATCGTAGCACTGAAACGTGTCTTTGGACCCTTCTACTTTTCACTGAAGAAAGCAACTGGCCATCCGATTTGGGTAAGAACGGCGCCAATACCAAGTTTATATGCTTCGCAGTGCAGCTCAAATAGGGCATTAAAATCCGGGAGGACCAAGATAGGGGCTGACGTTAAGCGGCGTTTAATGTCCTGAAAGGTTGTGGAAGCCTCTATTGTCCACACAAACTTGCTGCCTTGAATGCAATCAGTCAAAGTGGCGGTGATAGCGCTGAAATGAGCAATGAAATGCATGTAGAAAGACGCGAGACCATGAAAACTACAGACATCAGTAATGGATGAAAGTGTAGGCCAATCCGAAATAGCCTCAATCTTAGCCAGATGAACTGAGAGGCCTGATTGAGGGATAATGTAGCCCAAAAACGTGAATTGATGTAGCACAAAATTAAAACTGCACTTCGGTAAAGTACCATAAGAGCTAGCACGCCGCAAAATCGTAAGGACCTCACGCAAATGAACCAAATGGAGCTCGATCGATGCATTGTAGATCAAGATATCAACAAAGTATACCACCATGAACCTTTCAATAAAAGGCCGCAAAGTCTGGTTCATGACACGCATAAACGTACTCGGCGCATTGGACAACCCGAATGGCATGACCAGCCTTTCTCAACTAAGCACTAAACTTACACATGGTTATGGGCTTTTACTCTAATAACCAAATCATAACATAATATATTATAATAACCAACTTATGAGAATATAACGCAAAATATGATTTGCATATCCAAAATAACATCCAATACTCCCCTCAAGTTGGCGTGTGAAGATCTCGAACATCCAACTTGCTACAAAGATATGAAAAACGGTCAGCTCCAAGTGCTTTCGTGAAAATGTCGGCGACTTGGTTGGTTGTGGAAACCATGCATGGTTGAATGTCCTTATTGGCGACCTTTTCCCGAACAAAATAACAATCCATCTCCACATGCTTGGTACATTCATGAAAGACTGGATTCGCCGCAATGTGTCGAGCTTCTTGGTTATCGCAAAATAGAGGCGTCAACCCTGTTTGAAAAATGCCAAAATCTCGCAAGAGCCAGCGTAACCACACAATCTCACAAATGGTTGTGGCCATGGCCTGATATTCTGCCTCAGTGGAAGACTGAGAGACGACGGACTATTTCTTGGTACGCCAAGAGACCGGAGAGTTGCCAAGTGAAACAAAATATCCGGTAGAGGAGCGTCGTGTAAATGAGCAGCCTGCCCAATCGGCATCACAATAGCCCTAGAGTTCGAAACCACCTGCTGCTGGAAGGAATATTCCCTGGCCAGGGGCCTATTTCAGATAGCGCAGTAGCAGTAAGGTGTGACTGGCGCGGCTGGGATAAAAACTGACTTAGTTGAGCGACGGCGAACACAATATCAGGACGCGTCACAGTGAGATATAAGAGACACCCAACTAGTCGCCGAAACTACAATGCATCCACAAGGGGACTATCGTCATACGGTTGGAGTTTCAAATTTTGCTCCATGGGGAATTTTCTTGGACGACTCCCTTGGAGTCCACTCTCCTCTAAAATGTCCAAAGCGTATTTTCGTTGGCTTCGGACGAAGCCATCGGGGGATCTTGCAACTTCAATGCCCAAGAAATATTTCAACGAGCCCAAATCTTTGATGGTTAAAAACTTATCATCCAAGTAGCGCTTGACGTAAGTGATGTAGGAGAGATCATTGTCGGCTAGAAAAACACCATCCCCATAAATGAGTGCGGAAAAGTATGTGGCCCCCTTGCGAAACACAAACAAGGAGTGATCGGCCCTAGATTGCCGAAAACCAATGGACACAAGAGCTTGAGTGAATTTTTTGTACCAATTACGAGATGTTTGGCGAAGACCATAAAGGGATTTTTGAAGTTTGCATACTCGGGTATCTCCTTCCTTTGTAAAACCTTGTGGGATGCGCATGTAAACGTTCTCATGTAAATCACCATGAAGAAAAGCGTTATTCACATCCAACTGATGCACTATCCAATTTCGTTTAGCGGCGATGGTTAACATGCAACGAACTGTAACTAACTTGGCAACGGGAGCGAAAGTCTCATTGAAATCAACACCCTCTATTTATGTGAACCCCTTTGCAACTAAGCGGGCTTTGTATCTTTCTACTTCACCATTGGGTTTGTACTTGATTTTATAAACCCACTTAGATCCGACAACTTTCTTGTTGGGAGGTAGTGAGGTTAATGTCCAAGTGCCATTATCCTCAAGTGCACGAATTTCTTTGGCCATGGCTTCACGCCATAAAGGATCTCGAATTGCTTGTGCAAAGTATTTTAGCTCATCACGTGAGGTGATGGCCGCTAGAAGAACTTTGTGAGCCGAGAGAATTTATTATATGACAAGCAATGAGAAAGAGGGTGTATCGTCGATTCCGCTGTATTGACAGTGGTTAATTAGTGAATGGTCTACTGAGGGGAGGGATGTCCATAATGTATGCATCGAAGTGATTGGGGCGTTTTCTAATGCGTTCACTAACTCGAGGCAGGTTATCACTAGTCGACTGCTCGACAGGGGGAATATCTTATGTCTACCGCTCGACGGCCTTGACCGAGCTGGGTGCAGTGCCTGTATCGGCCACAAGCGGTCTAATGAAAGGCTGAGATGGTTGTGCGGCCAAGGTTTGTGCCCCTCGTACGCACGCTTGGGCGGCGAGAACGGCTGCGGAAAAATTCAGGCCCTCGTTTCCTTTGAACGACAATATGTGTTCGACGAATGTAACATCCCGTGATGAATAAAATTTATGAGTTTGCAAGTCGAAAACTCGGTAAGCCTTTGGTCCGGTCGGATATCCAACAAAGATGCACGCGCTCCCCCTTTCACCAAACTTATCCTTGCGTTGATTCTCGTGTGCATAAACCAAATATCCAAACACTCTAAAATGGTCATACGTGGGCTGCTTGTTGAATAACATTTCATAAGCTGTCTTGTTGGATATTGTAGAAGAAGGTAATCGGTTGATAATATAAACTATTATGAGGACGCATTCATCCCCAAAATTCGACCGGCAAACCTGCCTCGAATCGAAGAGCCCTTGCAACATCCAATATGTGTTTGTGTTTCCGTTCAACCACTCCATTTTGTTGTGGTGTGTCTGTACATGAACTCTCAAATAACATCCCATTAGTTGCATAGTGATCGAGCAAGAGGCTTGACTGGAACTCCACACCGTTGTCCGTGCGAATTCGTTGAATTCAAGTGCCAAACTGAGTATAGACCATATTCGAGAATTGAATGAGAAATTTACCAACTTCTTATTTTCGTTGAATAAGGAAAATCCAAACGCCTCTACTATAATCGTCGACAATGGACAAGAAATAACGTGCACTAGAAAAAGTATCACATCTATAAGGCCCCCAAATATCACAATGGATTAACTCAAAACAATGCGAAGTTTTAGATGTACTAATGGGAAAGGAAAAACGAGTTTGTTTAGCGCGTACACAAGCATCACAAAATGTCGTCGATTCTCTAAAATCCTTTAAAGAATGAATATGTTTTAATTTTCCACTAGAAGCATGCCCCAATCTTTTATGCCACAAGTCTAAATTTTCAGCCACAGTTAAAACAGCCCCCTTAGTCTTCTAAGGCTCAAGGTAGTAAAGACCATCACGATGTTTACCCAGTGCAATCAGCTTCCTCGAGGGTAAGTCCTGAATTGCACAAAAATCACGAAAAAATGTGAATAAACAATTCAATTTAGCCGTAGGGCATCGAACAGAAATTGAATTGCAATGGAAATCTGAAATGAATAGAACACGATTAAGAAATATGCAATTCCCCATGTTCATTCTTCCAACGACATGGACTGGAATGGTTTCACCATTAGGTATCTTGACCGGCGACTCTGAATGATTGTAAATAATATCCAAGAGACCATCATCATGACATGTTATATGTTTTGTTGCCCCGGAATCAATGATCAAACTCGGTGAATCTGCCATCATACTTGCCATATTTGTCGTTGGAGCGGCGGAGGCACTTGTTCCGTCATCAAATTCAATTTCGGTTATATCATTGACCCAATCGCCATAATTGTTATCTTGGATGAACGCTCCCACAAAGACATCTCCAGGTTTATCGGAGGAATGAAAGTAGTGAGGTGACACGACGTCGATCACCATTGGCGTCGCTGTCTTGGATATTATCGCAACCCCTCTATCGGAATTGCTACCACTTGTCATGACGTATCGCAAGAAGAGGTGAATACGAATGAAACAAATCTTGATTGAATATACCTGCGGGATGGTTGCTCTGGTACCATGATAGAAACGAAGAAGACAGAAATATAAAACATGGAAACTGAGTATATTCATCTGAAGGAAACATATGTACATCAAGCGCTTTATATAGAACATATTAACTAAGCCCTAAACTTACACACGGTTATGGGATTTTACTCTAATAACCAAATCATAACAGAATATATTATAATAACCAACTTATGAGAATATAACGCAAAATACGATTTGCATATCTAAAATAACATCCAATAGATGATAGCCACTCTTTAAATCAAGTTTTGTAAAGTAAGACGCACCATGAAGTTGATCCAACAGGTCGTCTAGACGCGGAATAGGAAAGCGATATCGAACGGTTATTTTATTAATCGTCCGGCTATCTACACACATGCACCAAGAGCCATCTTTCATGAGTAAAGCAGGGACGGCACATGGGCTTAAGCTCTCACACCTATAGAAAGTAATCTCTTAACTTAACGAAGAAACTCTTCATGCTCCGCCAGACTCCTTCTATAGTGGGGCGCGCAGTTGGGCAGGACAGCCCCAGGAACCAGATCGATATGATGTTGTATATCTCAAAGTGGTGGTAAGTCGGGAGGAAAAGAATCTGGAAAGACATCCCCGAATTCAGACAATAAATCCTGCACAAAAGATGGAATATCCGATGGCACGAAAACAGGATTCACCAATAACAAGTAAATAATCATGCACGCGGAACAGGAAATACAAGTTTATGTTAATGTTAGCAAGATTTTGGCGAATTAAGATCATTCTTCTGAAATCATAAAAGTAGAGCAATTTAATCAGCGCCAAGAAATAAAGGGCAGTTCCAGTCACCTCTTGCTGTTCCATGATTTAATGCACTGCCCAGTTGAAGGATATTTTGCATGATTCTTTTCCAGAAATATATTCCTGACCTGATAAAAATCATTTTCAGTCTATTGTAATTACTTGCCTCTTCAGACGTTGAACTAACAACATTCAAACTATTTCTTAGATTTGATACCAGATACCTGCTCATGGATTAAGGTAATTAAATATTTTTACTAATTACTCAAGGCAGAAACTTAAGTAATACAGTGCAGTTGAAGATACATTTTCTTCTGACCTGGGACCAAGCAAAATTGCATTTTGAATAAGAAAACTTAAGTTAGCCAAAAGTCTAAGTTTACTCAAGTAAACGGTATACTTGAGTAGACTTTGATTGGTCAACTGTTGACCGTTGATCGGTCAATGGTTAAACTTTGACTTTTTTTATTTTTTTTCGATTTTTTTTAAAAAAAGTGTATGTTAGTATATTGAAAAGTGTATCTTGTTGTTTTAACGAAAAGTGTATGTTACTATATTTAAAAGTGCAATATTGTTTTTAATGAAAAGTGTATGTTATTATAACTTTGAAAAGTGTATGAAATATTAATGAAAATTGTATGTTATTGTTGATGTTGTTCATAATTTGCCCCCTTCTCTACATAAAATGCTGCACCTAATGCAAATTGTTGTAGATGAGAATTACCCTACTTGTTGAAAAGGGGAGTTTTACATCTATGGGGGAGTTTTGGAAAGATCATTTCGAGGGGGAGTTGTTTTAGATGGTTCAAATTCACTTCGATTTAACATTACATTCTATTCTTGTTGTCTATTCTACACTTGAATTGATAGTTTGATATCTCTTAGTTTAGATGATTGCTTTTTAGTATAACATCTCTACTTTATTTGTTATCTACTATTGCATCAGGTTTGTTGTTGTCGAAAGGCCAAATTGGGGGAGATTGTTGATGTCGTGTCAATATTGTGAATAATGTCACAACATATTTGACAACATCATTAATAATTCGTCCTTTCTTTCACAATCAACACTGATGGTGACAGTCAAGAAACAGAAGTTGTAGAAGAAAGTGATAAGGCAGTAGCTGAAGATGCACGAGATGTTGATGTCAGTAAGACCGTGCATAGAGATTTATGAAAGCATACAAACTAGATAAGTTATAAAGTGTGGGGGAGTTTGTGAAGATCCATGAAGATGCAGCTGAAGTGTTATTCAACTCAATCCTCTCCTTTACTTATTTACATAACTTTTCTTTATTTGTTTGTAATGCTTGTAGAATTTATATTTCTGTTATTTCCTTTATTATTTAGAATTTCATTTTGTTCTTTATTATTTATGTTTTTAATCTAAACACATTGTTTGTAGTGTTTAGAGAAAGACTTGTTACTTAATTTGGTGATTACGATTTTATGTCATTTACTTGATGTAAATTTTGTATATTTCTACTTTGAATATTTCTGTATGTTTAACATCAGAAGTGTTGTAGTAGAAAGGCCAAATTGGGGGAGATTGTTGATGTTGTACATGTGATGATTATTTTGATCCAACATTCCTGGCAACTCTGTTTATCGAGTGTTGTACAAAATCTTCCATCACTTTGGTCAACATCATAATTTGCCCTTTCTCCTAACACTAACTCCGATTTTAGATGTTGTTCTTAATGTCCTTTTATGCAGGATTGAAGACGTGGAAGTTACCAGGTCAAGCGGTTGCATAAATACAAGGAGTGAGAAGTTAAGAGCATGCATGGTGGTTCCTACTTTTAAGGAGTTTGTGGAGGAGGTTATAAAAACTGATCTATGGAGGTTGCATGTAGTTGAATTTCGTGCCTATTAATAGAGGACTGCTGCAACACAAACAAAGGAGAAGAAATAAGACACATTCATTACTAAAGCTATCGAGTGCTTAGTGCATTTAGCTTTAGGAAAATCTGTGATTCTTCTCCATGGTAGATCATGTAAAAATCGATCTACATGATGTTGGGGCAGTAGGATTTGAAGCCTATAAAAAAAGATCATGCCTCAATACAAGAGACACAAGAGAGAAAGCTAAACAAGATTACTAGTCTATGGAATGCGCAACGCTTCTAGTTAGGAATATAATTTGTTCTTTCTTGTAGATTAGTACACACTTATAAACCCGAATACTTGTGTACTTAATCATTGTCTTTTTACTAGAATTTTATGTTAGATCTATAAGGGAGATAGTTTCATAAATTCTAGTAATCATTTCAAACTCATTCGAGTTGTAGTTGTTCAAAACCTTACGAGGTTGTTGATTTGTTTCACTGATATTATAATTAATATAAGTGATTCGTGTAGATTAATTTTTAATCTACACAAATTTTGAAATACTTCTTTTGCAAAGTGTTGATATAATTTTCGCTGCACAATTGTTGTCTGGACTGTGCCAACACTACAGGCAACACCTCTGATTTCGCACGCACACACACTTTCAGTTGGTATCAGAGCCAACTACTTGATACACTAGTAGAGATCTTGCCTAGAGTGTGTATACTGCAATGGAATATTCAATTTCTCCTGCACTTAGACCTTATATTGTGTACATCAAATATCTTGATGAACGAGCATGGAGGAGTATACTGGCTGACTGGATTCAACAACGGACTGAAGCTGATGATGATCCAGAATCTTCTGCTTCTGATGTTGCATCAGATGTGCCAACATCTACTACACCATTTTCCAGGTATCCATTATTTTCGATTACCAGTCTGAACTGTTTTAATGAATTTATTTATGATGAGACAGGTACATCGAGGGAAAGTCACAACTGTGATTTGTCAAAGCTGGATAATGTCTTAATGATTGGTAACATAAAAAGAACAGGTATTGGTTACAATGATAAGTCTTTTAAATCTTCTTATGATAAAAAGCCTATTGTGTTTGTTAAGGCAGAAGTAATGGATAGTCCTAATATTTCTGCTAAGACACAAATTACTCTTGGTAAGGTTGAAAAAGATTTTACATGTTTTTACTGTTCTGATAAAGGTTATAAACGTCCATACTGTGCTAAACTGAAAAGAGATATGAATTCTTTTGAAAAGTTTCCTAAAATGACACATCATTTCAAACAACATTTACAGAAAACAGAATGTGTTTCAAAATCTGATATGTCATGTAATGTTGTTCATATGTCATTAAAAGCATGTGTTCCTGATTTATGGTACTTTGATAGTGGCTGTTCTAGACACATGACAGGCCAACTTGAATTCTTATCTAATTATAAACCATATAATGGTGAAAATGTTACTTATGGAGGTGGTTCTAAAGGTAGGATCATTGGTAAAGGAACACTCAATGTTTCTGGTTTTCCAAAATTATCAAATGTTTTACATGTTGAAGGATTACGTGCAATTTTGATTAGCATTAGTCAATTATGTGATGATGATCTACATGTTAAGTTTGATAAATATTCTTGCTATGTTCTAGATATAAATTCTTATTGTCTTATGACTGGAATTAGATCTGTTGACAATTATTACGTATTTGAATCTAAAGATATATGCAATAATGCTAAACCTGATGAGAATGTTCTTTGGCATCATAAACTTGGTCATGCTAATTATAAACATATTCACAAATTGATGAAATTAGGAGCTGTTACAGGTTTACCTAAACTTCAGTTAAGAAATACCAAAGTTTGTGATTCATGCCAAAAAGGTAAGCAGATGAACGTGTCTCACAGAATGTTGGAACATTGTTCAACAACACACTGCTTTGAACTTCTACATATGGATATTATCGGTCCAACGGAAACTCAGAGTATTGGTGGTAAGAGATATTCATTAGTTGTGGTTGATGATATAAATAAGGTTGTTGCCCAATGGCAATTCCATAGTTATTTTACCTCAATGTCATGGGTTCGAGTCCCCTACTTTTATAATATATTTTTAATCTTGTTCAGTTTTGACGAAGTTGGATAGCTCAAGTGGTTAGAGCACCACTACCTAGGCTTTAGATCCTGGGTTCGAGTCATGGGGAGGGGAAAAGGGATGGGTATTTAATGTAATTCAAAAAAAAAAAGTTGTGGTTGATGATTACTCAAGATACACTTGGATTGAATTTCTAAAAGAGAAATCTGAAACCTTTTCAATTTTCAAAATTCTTTATAAAAGATTCAAAACTGTTTTTAACTCTAAAGTTTGCATAATTAAGTCTAATCATGGAAGAGAGTTTGAAAATAGTTCTTTTACTGAATTTTGTGAAAGTAAAGGTATCATGCAAGAGTTTTCTTCACCTAAAACACCACAACAAAATAATATTTGTGAAAGGAAATATAGGACTTTTCAAGAAATGGCTAAATTAAGTTATGCTTTTATCCAAACAACTTTCTAAAAGATTTTGGGCTGAAGCTTTAAACACTGCATGTCATATTTCAAATAGAATCTATATTCGAACTTATTCCACTGAAACTCCTTATGAAGTTCTGAATAGCATAAAATCATCTTTGAAATACTTTCATGTGTTTGGTTGTGTATGTTACATTCAGAATGATAGGGATCAATTGCATAATTTTGATTCAAATAGTGATAAAGGATTCTTTTTAGGCTATTATAGAAATAGTAAAGCCTATAGAATTTACAATTTGAGAACATGTACTGTGCAAGAATGTCTAAATGTGGTATTTGATGATGATGCTAGTCTTACAGGTCAATATATTGAAGATGATGTCTGTGGCCTTGTTGAAATTTCAAAGACTTCTGAGAATTCTGATCAAACTCAAACTGTTGCTTCAGATTAGGCCACATCTGAGCAAACATCCTCTGAAAAATCAGAATATTTGCATAAATCTCAGAAGACCCCATCTACCAGAATTTCAAAAGATGATCCATCAGATCAAATCATTGGAGAACTGAATACTGGAGTACAAACTAGAAGAAGGCTGGGTATGATCACAGAAGATGTGGTAAGGCCTATATGCATATCATCCAAATGCAACAAGGTAAACCATGTGTGTTATAATTCCTTGATTGAGCCTGAAAATATAAAAGAAGCTTTGAAAATTGAAAATAAAGTATTTTGTGATTATACTAGTGCTGTTAATATATCTAAGAATCATGTGCAATATTCTTTGTCAAAGCATATAAGTATTAGACCTCATTTTATTAGAGATCTTGTTGAGAAGGAGATTGTGAAGTTGGAATACATTACTAATGAGAAACAACTTGCTGATATTTATGTAAAAGCCCTTAATGATAAGAGGTTTTCATCCCTTCGAAAATATCTTGGATTATGCACTATCTGAAAAAAAATTCTGACTAAATGTTGTATCAAATGTGTAAACATTCGAGACAACATATGGGATTATCTATTAAATTTTTCTGGATATTTTTCTGTGTTAGATTTTAAGTAATTCTCTTGTGTAAATGTTGTTTGAGTCTTGAAAAAATTTGTTGCAAAAATTTTTGTTCTGGACATATATCTCTTAAATGCAAAAAAGGGTCACAATTTAGATGCTTAAAAATTACTGAGTAACTATGGGACACGGAGCTCACTACTACGATGTTCTCTTTTCAAAGGGTGATTAAAAAAATTGCATCAAATTATTCATATATCCATTGAGTAACTATGGGGCACGGAGTTCGCTACTACGATGCACTCTTTTCAAAAGATGGATCAATGTGAAATTTTGAAAAAAAAAATAAAATATGTGCAACACAAATGAAGCAAATTCATGTAAAAACAGTGTTGAGATGTATGTGGGCCAACATTATGAGCAACATTGAAAATGACTCGAATTTCAGTTACCTTTATGAATTATTTATTTTCTGAATATTAGATTAATTTTTTAGAATTATTAAATTGGATACTTCCAGGTCATTATTTTTATATTTATTACATTTTCTGTATTTTATTTAATTTGGGCCGTTTTTAATTCCTTGTTTCTCTCTCACCAATTTCACACGATCACTTACATGGGAGAAGTTATTCATTTCACTTCCTATTTTTTCGAATTATTCCCATTATGCATACAACTTCCAATTGATCTTCTCTACTTAAGTTCTTTTAATAAATTGAAATGTCTAGATATTTATATTGTTATTATATTCAATAACTTATGCACTGACTTTAAAGATATTATATGTAGTGGTATTTCACAAAGTATTGATTTTTCTTCACTGCATTTAAATTCAAAAGTGTTTAAATTTCCAAACTTTGAATTGTTCATTTAATTCGAATCTAGTTTACAGGTATTTAAAGGATGGAAAACACTTCACCATTCGATCAAAGCTCAAATTCTCAAGCTTCTTCTTCCTCACAAAATCGAAATTGTGTGAACTTATCTCAATGGCGATTTTCCTACGTGTTCCAGAAAATGTTGAAACAACGACACCGGGATCACCATAGTTTATGGTCAGTTCGATACAAGTACCTATTCCAAAATCTGAAACCTCCACTGAAATTTCTCAAACATCTACGCCCTTGACGTTTCAAACCATTAGACATTCATTCTGAAATGCAAAGCATTCACCCTCCTACTGAAACCATGAACCTGAAACCACTCAAAACCCTATTGCTACTCAAAGTCTTCTAACTCTTCTTACAACAATGGCGATTTCACTTAATGTTTCTGAGAATGATGGAACAATCATACCAACATTACCGCAGTTCATGATCTTTTAGTCTATATGTTTCTCATTTCCACACCAACAGGGGGAGAAGCTGCATAAGATGCTGCACCTAATGCAAATTGTTGTAGATGAGAATTACCCTACTTGTTGAAAAGGGGAGTTTTACATCTATGGGGGAGTTTTGGAAAGATCATTTCGAGGGGGAGCTGTTTTAGATGGTTCAAATTCACTTCGATTTAACATTACATTTTATTCTTGTTGTCTATTCTACACTTGAATTGATAGTTTGATATCTCTTAGTTTAGATGATTGCTTTTTAGTATAACATCTCTACTTTATTTGTTATCTACTATTGCATCAGGTTTGTTGTTGTCGAAAGGCCAAATTGGGGGAGATTGTTGATGTCGTGTCAATATTGTGAAGAATGTCACAACATATTTAACAACATCATTAATAATCCGTCCTTTCTTTCACAATCAACATTGATGGTGACAGTCAAGAAACAGAAGTTGTACAAGAAAGTGATAAGGCAGTAGCTGAAGATGCACAAGATGTTGATGTCAGTAAGACCGTGCATGGAGATTTATGAAAGCATACAAACTAGATAAGTTATAAAGTGTGGGGGAGTTTGTGCAGATCCATGAAGATGCAGCTGAAGTGTTATTCAACTCAATCCTCTCCTTTACTTATTTACATAACTTTTCTTTATTTGTTTGTAATGCTTGTAGAATTTATATTTCTGTTATTTCCTTTATTATTTAGAATTTCATTTTGTTCTTTATTATTTATGTTTTTAATCTAAACACATTGTTTGTAGTGTTTAGAGAAAAACTTGTTACTTAATTTGGTGATTACGATTTTATGTCATTTACTTGATGTAAATTTTGTATATTTCTACTTTGAATATTTCTGTATGTTTAACATCAGAAGTGTTGTAGTAGAAAGGCCAAATTGGGGGAGATTGTTGATGTTGTACATGTGATGCTTATTTTGATCCAACATTCCTGGCAACTCTGTTTGTCGAGTGTTGTACAAAATGTTCCATCATTTTGGTCAACATCATAATTTGCCCTTTCTCCTAACACTAACTCCGATTTTAGATGTTGTTCTTAATGTCCTTTTATGCAGGATTGAAGACGTGGAAGTTACCAGGTCAAGCGGTTGCATAAATACAAGGAGTTAGAAGTTAAGAGCATGCATGGTGGTTCCTACTTTTAAGGAGTTTGTGGAGGAGGTTATAGATCATATAAAAACTGATCTATGGAGGTTGCATGTAGTTGAATTTCGTGCCTATTAATAGAGGACTGCTGCAACACAAACAAAGGAGAAGAAATAAGACACATTCATTACTAAAGCTATCGAGTGCTTAGTGCATTTAGCTTTAGGAAAATCTGTGATTCTTCTCCATGGTAGATCATGTAAAAATCGATCTACATGATGTTGGGGCAGTAGGATTTGAAGCCTATAAAAAAAGATCCTGCCTCAATACAAGAGACACAAAAGAGAAAGCTAAACAAGATTACTAGTCTATGGAATGCGCAACGCTTCTAGTTAGGAATATAATTTGTTCTTTCTTGTAGATTAGTACACACTTATAAACCTGAATACTTGTGTACTTAATCATTGTCTTTTTACTAGGATTTTATGTTAGATTTATAAGGGAGATAGTTTCATAAATTCTACAATCATTTCAAACTCATTCGAGTTGTAGTTGTTCAAAACCTTACGAGGTTGTTGATTTGTTTCACTGATATTATAATTAATATAAGTGATTCGTGTAGATTAATTTTTAATCTACACAAATTTTGAAATACTTCTTTTGCAAAGTGTTGATTTAATTTCCGCTGCACAATTGTTGTCTAGACTGTGCCAACACTACAGCCAACACCTCTGATTTCGCACGCACACACATGTTCAGTTATTATGACTGAAAAGTGTATGTTATTATATCTGAAAAGTGTATGAAATATTAATGAAAAGTGTATATTATTATAACTGATGTATGATCTATTAATGAAAAGTGTAAGTTATATATTAATGAAAAGTGTATGTTATTATATATGATCTATTAATGAAAAGTGTATGTTATTATAATAAAAAGTGTATGTTCTATTAATGAAAAGTGTTAATATAGTTGAAAATATTATTGAAAAATGTAATTTTTTCTGTTAAAAAAAAATCGAAAAAAAGTCAAAGTTTGATCAATTGATCAATCAAAGTCTACTCAAGTACACGAGTACACAAGAGACTCGCCCTTCATATTAAGAATATTTCAGAAACTTTCTTCTCCTTCTTTCTTTTCAAAAAAAAAAAAAATGGGGTTTAGAATTTATGAATTAAAAGAGTGGAAATGTAAAAAATAATTAGCCCTTAAAACTCTTTCTCCAATTCACTAATGAATTCATCAATTTTGATTAAAAAGAATAAATGAATGACTAATTTTGATAGTAACTAAATGTGATGCGGGTGACCAAATAGAAAAAAAAGTAAACTTCAGTAAGATATTTTCCCAAAATAAATGTATTGAAATTTTGATATTTTTCATCCATTTATTATTATAATTAAAATTAATTGCACAATGACAACAGTGTGACTGTTCACTTTGGTAATTCCCACTTCCAGGCAAAACATCGAACACCTTGTCTCCACTCAGAGCCATTTTTTCCGTGAACAGCACACAGCTTACGCGAAGCTGTGGGAAATTGGGAATGGCACTGCCAGTATTTAAGCTTGGGACTCTAGCGCTGAAAACACTCTGCAAACCCATAGGAAATCGCATTAAAAAAGAGGCTGGTTTGCACCCTCGATTCAGGCAATCGATCATCAACATAGCGCAGGTTCTTCTTTACCTTTAACTTTTTACGAATTGAGAATAGGTTTGAGGGATGTGTCCAATATGTTGATCTTGCTTTTCTTGCTGATAATTTTATTGAATTCGAGATGTTGAGTTGCACGAGATTCATAGAGAAATGTATTTAGAAGAAAGGAACTGAGTGTTAGAGGAGCACAGTGTTCTTCTGTAATCTCTTTCTTTAGTGGCATTTTTTTATTCTTGAAGTGCCAAATAGATTAAGCCCAAAATTGGAAACAGGGTCTTCATTTTAACATATAAAATAATCAATAATATATAATATATTAGGTGGTATGTTTGATCATATCATCTTTGGTAGGAGTATCTTTTTTCCAATACTACAGATGTTCCAATTCCTAAAACCATACTTGGTTGCAATCGTGTATAATGAATCTCAATCAATTTAAGGTTAGTATTGATCAAATTGTCTTCAATGAAATTGATCACTCAATGATTTCACTCCAATTTTTTTTATTGCTGGACAAATGGTTTAAATAATCTTTTCAGATAAGCTAATTCTCCAAGCAGTTGATCATTCCCGTTTTTGGTTTCATTCTCAACTTTTATTAAGTTGTTCCTTTACGGTATGGACCTATTAGTTACAGCTGAATTGTTACACAGTCTAATATTGGAGAGGTAGCATGTACAGATTAAGAGGACTGTGGCATTATACATAGACCTGAATGGACGAATCATAATCTTGTTACGGAACTAGATAGGAACTTATTTAAATGCTTGAATGTGAGTCATGTTAGAAATTGATAAACTTTAGTTAATTTCTTAAGCCTGTTCTCCTACCATTAGAACACCGTAGAGCGTACAAATGCCTTAGGGTATGCTTATTTCTTATAATCGATACTTTCTGATTCTTTAATCATTGCTATTGGTGGGTTCGATGATTTGTCATGATAATGTTTATTTCCTACTTATGTGGTGAAAGTGTGTATCTTCTCAGTATATATAGCTTATGACTCCATAAACTCACTATCCTGGTTCTGTAACAGGCGAATCATCGATTCACAACAACTATGCAAAGACGTATATATGGTCGTGCAACAGATGTTGCAATCCGTCCTCTAGATGAAGAAAAAGCTGTTCAGGCTGCTGCAGACCTTTTAGGCGAGTTCTTTGTATTCACGGTACTTTGGAAGACTCTTTCAGTGGGATAAGCAGAATTATAGACGTTTTGGTTGTATGTGTATACATATGAATGTTTGGTATCTGCAACTCATTCATGATGATCTAATGCATGAGGCTATTTTCTCTGTCCTGTTGCCTTGATGGTATGTGCCTATTAGAATGAAATATATCACATAGTTGTCTTGTGTCTTCCACAACTATGCTGATCTACTCCTCTTTAATTAATTTAGATTAGTTAACTGCAATTTAGTTCTGTTTTCATGATTAGTCGAGGAGATTAGCATGTAATTTGTTTAATGTAATATTAATTTGAAATCGCCTATATTTCTCTTGATAATAGTATGGAAAGAATTCTCATAGCTTATCGATTTCTGGCTTTATTCCATCTCTTGTAGTCCTTCCCCAGCCACCTTCGCTTACTTAGGATATACTCCTTCCGTCCCCTTCAAAGGTTTACACTTGTTTTTGGCACAGAGATTAAGAAATATAGTATTAAATGTGTAGTGGGTAGTTGAGGTAGAGAGAGAGTTAGAAAATAGAAAAGGTAGAGAGAGAAATGAGAAAATGTAGAGAGAGATAGTTGATATTGCCAAATAAGGAAAGGTAAACTGTAAGTTTGGAGCGGACCAAAAATAAAATTATGAAAGTGTAAACCTTATAGAAGGGCCGAGGGAATAACTGTTATCATCAATCTATTCTTGGTATTTGCCTTTATTTCCTCTTCAAGTTTCTTGATTCTTAATGAACTCTTGTTTCTGTTCTCATTAGGTTGCAGGAGTTGCTGTAGTTTTTGAGGTGCAACGAAGTTCCAAATCAGAAGCCAGAAAAGAGGGACTTCGCAAGCAGGAATTAGAGGTCAGCCTTCATATTTATCCTTCTTTTTCCCAATTGCTTTCGTTTAGAACTGGCACATCGTGCTGCTGGCCCGGCCTGATCCGGTCATCCAGCCCAATTCTAAAATTTAATACTCCAATATTTAACTATGCGCTAGCTCGAAAATTAGACCCATTGGGCCAAATAGACTCCAACGTTCATTGGTTGAGTCTGTACTATACAAGTATATTGTGTTACATTTTTTGTTTTGTTATGTGTCAAGGCGATGAGGCAAAGAGACGATGAACTAGCCACAGAAATTGAGCAGCTCAAGCACAAAATAGCACAACTGGAGCAGCTTACAAAACATCGAGGAGGCCTCAGTGCTGTTTTTAACCACAACCACTCAAAAGCTGAAAACAAACCAAAAGATGCTTAATCATCTTATGCTCTTCACTTGATTGCATAAAAGTATGTTTCAGATGTCATTATTTTCCTATGTAATTTGACAGGTCGTCTTTGAAAGCTAACCATTTTGAAGCATCGTGTTTCAGTTTTAACAGCCCAAGAAGAACAAGTGTCTACTACATGTTCGTTCAGATCAACGGGAGAACTTTCATATTGTCATTGACATAATATAGCTCTGTTATGATTACTTCCCAACTGCATTAACCTGGTTGTAAAACTTGATCCATTATTTTCAGAATAGGGTGAGTATAGCCGCTGGATTTAAGGTCTGCATAGCTTTGGAGAAATGGCAAAAACTTTATGGTACGACAGTGTGATGCTTTTTTTATCGTGAATAAATCGATATGCTGCCGCTTCATGCATACTATTTTTTTAAAAAAATTGGCTCATGCACTATATTTATAGTTTTTTTTTTTTTTTTTGATGCCTTGACATCGATATCCATCAAAGGAGAGACTAATCCAAGGGACCATTCCCACCGTCCACTTGCGCGGATCCCGTTTAAGAGTTTTACGCTCCACCACTAGGCCAACTCTTTGGAATTATATACTACTATATTTTTATTAACCAGTAGCAAAACTCAAACTAATAAATAAGCAAATAAGGTGCAAGTATATGAATTTGATCCCACTACACAATACCTGAGAAATTTAGCCAAAAAATTAGAGAATGCCAAAAAGAAATACACAATATAAAATATTTAATAGAAGTAGAAGATAAATAATACAAACAAAGAAGAATTTGGTGTACACCATTCCCCCAATTCAGCATGTTTGAAGCAGTCATAGCCATAGACAAATAAAATGTCTCTTTATTTGCTTACATAGTTTAATATAATAAACAAAGTTACAACAGGATGCTCAAGCATCTTTATTTGCGAAAATGTCAACATTCAAACTAATCTTGAGACGTAGTCCAGGAATTAGCTGCGATCCAATCAAAGGCAATAGGACCTAGAAAAGCATCAGGAATACCAAAAGAAGAAACCAAGGCAAGTGCATGCGGTCGTATTTCACTGCACAGATTTGCAATTTCCTTTCTCACAATCGCAGCATTTTCTGTTGTTAAGTAACCATATCGCAGAAACGCAGCATCTTCATCCAACGTCGCCACAACATATGTTGACCTCACAAGACTCAACATATTCTGCATTTTATACATGTCACAATTTTTATGGATCAAACCTTAAATTTCTCAATCTGTACCACTTCCACTCCCAAAGCTTGTAGGACGGGAGAAGGGGCAAAACATAATTTTAATTTGATTATGTAAATGGGAAATTACAAAAACTATTCTTGAGGATTGGCCTATCTACAAAGCGACAAATCACGCCCTTCTGGCTTGTGTTTTTCTTATAAATACCTTCCTTAACAGGTGCACTTCGTGATAAAAAAAAATGTTAAGGGATGTATTCTTAAATTTCGAAAAAGAGCAGTTTTTTTCGTAATTAGGTTTAACCTCAAACTATTATAATTATCCCATACATAGAACATGATAACTTAACGAGAGTGATCAATGGCTACGATAACAGAAGTGTGAACTAGCCATGCAGCATAACACCTTATCCAAAGCATAAAGTCCTATGGCTATATCTAAATAGCATAGCAATTGATAATCCTAAGTAATCCGCATGATGCAAACATACATATTTGTGTGCGTGTGTGTGTTATATATACTGTATGTGTATTTGTACCTTCAAGGAAGCATCTGTTACACTGTTTTCAGCTTCTATATAATTCTGAAAAATTGCACGGTCAGTAAAGGCTCTGCCTAAATCTTCAGCGAGCTGATAACCCTGCGAAAAGAAAAAAAATATATAGGATTTAGACACAGAGAGTAATAGATGAGGGGGTTTTGTGTATTTTGAGATGCAATTCATCTTTACCGCAATAAAAGCACTCTCTTTGCTTTCTCCCTGAGCTTGGTATCTAGAGATTACAGCAGCAAAGCGATTCAATAGATCTCTTTCTCTCAGGCAGAAGATATCATTCTGTAACAAATGAATGGTTGAAACTCCAAAAGGCTTTCCAATAAAAAAAATTACAGAGTAAACAACGAGAGGCACTATCTAGACCTGAAACTGAGAGCTCCGAAGTGTGGAAGCTGTGAGCTGTGAAGGAATAGTTGGGGAAGATTTATTCATGTGTTCGAGTCCCAATTCTTTGAATGGTTTGTTTCTCTTTTTAACTGCCACATACTCTGCTAACAGCGCCTTGCTAACCTGCATTTTAATTAAGTTCATCAAGATCCAATTTTTGTGCAATTCAGAATCTTAGAAAATAAAGCTTCATCTAAAAAGCTAAGAATATAAACGGTTCAGGTGAACAAGTATTATACCTGTTGCATAAGAACATTGTTATCACCCTCAAAAGTCGACTGCACATCAAATTCAGCCTTCAGCTGACCAATACGATTTTCTGTCTTCAGTCCTTGTCCACCACAAGCCTCACGACATTCCTGAATTTATTCTTCCTCAGGTGTAAGAAAGGAAGTTTACAAATAAAATAAAAAAATTGTATATATTTGTAGAACGGCCACCTGAAGAGTTCGCATGTTGTGCCATGTCAGGATAGCCTTGAACCCACTTGAAACAACGTGAATTGTTTTGATTAACTGAGGAGTCCTCCCAACATATAGCAGCTTTAAGTAGTTCCCAGCAAAGCTCATAGCATATCTGTACGCACCACCAAAAACAAGCAGCTACTTACGATATATTGAATCTGAAGAAGACAAAATATTATTGACCAATTTGCATAAGACTAATGTGAATGTCAATGGGGTGGAAAGTTATTGTGGATTGTATCAGGACCAAAGATTATTCAGATATCTAGCTTCATTACAGTAACACAAAAAATTGGGTTGAAATAGATTCATCCCACGTTAGCTATACAGGATTTCCATTGCAGGAGTCCTTATCAGCTTTGAAGAGGTCAATAAATCTAAAATATGAATATTGTAGCCTAAGATGCATCACACATGAAATTGAATTATCTACAACCAACAAAAAAACAACATTTGCTTAAACAACCAACAACATACCTTTTACAAAATCACAGAAACTTGAGCAAATGACAAAAATACTAAAATATTACGAAGTTATGCAATTCTTTAGAAAGAGGGAGAATGAGAATCGGAGTGACAAAGTAAACAATCCAATCTTGATCTTTTTCGTGTAACTATATTAAAAAACATTTAAGCAACCACAAAATTTCCACTGAGAGACACTAAATGAAATACTCACGTTTTTGCAAGAAGAGGCAGAAGGCGGCGCTGATGACTAGGGTAATCTAGCAAAAGAACTTCAGGACCGTTTGTTGTAACCGAAAATGCTCTCCTTGTCAATGCGTATCTTATTGCAATAGACAAACCAATCTGTTGAGGAACTTCTAAGACATGATACTTACTGAAGAAATAAGTGAAAACAAAAAAGATTCTCTCTCTCCCAAAAGTAAGAGAAAAGAGAAAGAATATAAAACATTATTCTAATTACCTTTGCGGAGTAAATGGCACTGAGTGCAATGGTGACACGCCCAGACGTCAATGGAGCCATGAACGCACCAAACCTCTGAAATTTAATGATTCATGTCAATTCAACTTTAAGAACTGATACCAAGTATTGGTTTACTATCAAAAGAAAGGAAGATCGTCTCACAAGTACTGATAGAAAATTTTATTTTACATGTTATTCAAATATTACTTATATCTCCAACGCATATTATTGGGATCCACTGATGTCAATGAGGGAATTCATCATTGTCCATCAGGCAAGAATCCTTAGAATGCATAGGATCAAAAAAAGGATAAATGAACCTTTAAAAGAAAAATCAAGAGACTTTGCATTGCAAGTTTACCAGAAGTAATTACCATTTGGCATTACACTGAAACAATTAACCTAAACAAATTCATTCACCGAGTTCTCACTGACAGTTTTTAGTAAAGATCAGTATAAAGAGAACCAAACCTGATCTGGGTCCTTGATTGAACTCAGATATTTTCCATCTGGAGAAACATCAGCAACTGAGTTCAATATATTTTCCCTGGGTATACGAACATTGTCAAACCTGAAATATAGAGTGTGGGCAAGCATTAGTACCAAAATAACTCAGATAATTGGAAAGGTAAATTTTCAATAAAATCCGGAAGGGACTTCTTTACCATATTCGACCATTGTCGACACCATTTAAACCAATCTTATGACCACAATCAGCAATCCTGATATTGGGACAGATCTTTCCATCTGCATCTCTGATCTGAGTGATGAAAGCATGGACACCTTCATTCTTTCCCTCAATGTTGAGCTGCGAGAAGACTATTGTGTGTGTTGCATCCTATAAACCATTCAAGGGTCACAGAGTGGTCATGTTAGACATTTTCAACACAAAGTCAGAAGTCTTAAAGAGCGATTAAAAAGAGCATAGTTATATGAAATAATCAGTAGATGAGAAGTTTGAAAAGAAGTTATACATTAGCTGCACCACCGATCCAGTACTTTTGAGCGGATTCACTTGGAGTGTTGATGACAAACTCTCCAGTGTTCGAATCATAAGTAGTTGTTGTTTCAATGCCTCGAACCTGAAAGCATAGAATCCAATTGCTCAGTGAGGTTTCGGAAAAATTCGCACAAAACTATACAACTAGTCTATAAATAATACTGTACATACATTACTTCCATGACCCAACTCTGTCATTGAAAAGCAGGCCTTTATCAAGTAATTCTCAGTGGCACTTAGCCACTTGTCATGATGCCGTTTAGTGCCAAAAAACTGGACAGCACCACCCCTGAATCATCGACAAGAAAAACTCAGAAAAAATGCAAAATCATCTCGACTGAACATCCCCAGGCATTTAAACAAGCTGATAAGTAGATTTGTAACCAAGCCAATCTTCACAAGCACGAGATTCAAATGCTGAAAATGAGGCACTACCATGTTTCAAGAACAATCAATTATAAGAATATTTTGGAACAAATTATCATAGTCTTGTCAGTTTCCAATCAATATATTATGCACTCCCAAAGGATAGGCAACTTAATTTGTAAAAAATTCCAACATATTTTCAAGTAGTCTGTCTAAATCAAAACTAGAGGCAACAAAAAAACTCTTATAAACACCGAAGTAAAATTGATAGAACATCAGGAAAAACCAAACAAGAGCAGAAAAGATACCACAAAAAGAAGTGGACGCCAATCTTGATAGCAAGAGAGTGATCGAAAATCTCAATGACCTCCAACAGAGCTAGTTTTCTCATCTCAGATTCAAACCCTTTGCCTGTGAGCCAACCCTTAAACACCCCATGATCGAACAAGTACTTAATTCTCTTCATGGTGATTTCCCTCTGCTGCTCCATCGATTGGTTATAATCGGGCAATACAAAAACCTTTTCACCCCTCAATTTGGGATTGAAGAGCTTGCTCTGTATCATTAAGTTGAAAAGCCAATCCCTATCCTCCAGATTGTGCTCATCCATCAATTTCCGCATCGAGTTGACGTCGAACGAAAAGGACTTCTCGGAAACCTCCGGCGGTGTGTAGCTGAGGCATGGCGAACTTGAGATCGCGGCGGCGACTGGAATCCGGTTATGGTCTCGGAGGTGCCTGGTTAGAACTTGGGTTCTGAAATTCACTTTCTCCATAGTCGGTGATGAGGAAATTGGAAGGAAATGAAGCGAATTGCGGGAGATTTAACACTTATGAACACCACTTTCTCGTAACGCGCCTACTCAAATAGCCACATTTTTTTCTTTTTTTTTGAATGTGAGAAATTATAATCAGATTTCTCTTTTTCAACAACTAATAAATACTTAATTGACAATTGTTTTCTTAATTACTCCACTTAATATTAAGGACATTAAGAATAAACAGTACGTAGTATCAAGCGAAAAAAAATTATGAGTAGAATAGTCATATTAGTTCAATTTGATTAAATCGTGTTATTGTTTCGTGTCGACACGATAAGGTCAAACACGAACACGACACGATAAGGATCTGTGTCGGCGTGACACGACACGATAAGAAAATAAATCAATTTAAAATTGTATTAAATATTAAAAAAAATAAAATATTTATATAAATATAAAAAATTATCGTGTCATTATCGTGTTATTATCAGATACGTGTCATTATCGTGTCGTGTCATATCATGTAAATAACAGGTTAACATGTTGTTAACTAGTTAATGGGTTACCTGTTAATTTTATCGTGCTTAACGGGTTGACACGAACCCGACACGAAATTTTTGTGTCGTTATCAGGTCGACACGAACTCGATAAGGTCAAACACTAAGCCGCAATTTTTGTGTCGGATTCGTATCGTGCTATTGTGTCGTGTCGAAAATTGTCACCCCTATGTTTAAGGGGATGTTTGTTTTGGGATTTTGAGAATTTTGAATTTTAAAATTTAGTGGATTTCAAAATTCTATTTTTTTTTATATGTTTTGTGTTTGTTTTAGTATTTAAGTAGGGTATAATTTAATTTTATAGTAAAGAATTATAGGTGTTTATATATATATTTATATGGTTGACTTTTGTAAGGGTTATAGGGTATAATTTTAAAATTCTAAATTTAAATTTTAAACTAGAACAAGGGTTGGATTTCAAAATTCTATTTTTTTATATGTTTTGTGTTTGTTTTAGTATTTAAGTAGGGTATAATTTAATTTTATAGTAAAGAATTATAGGTGTTTATATATATATTTATATGGTTGACTTTTGTAAGGTTTATAGGGTATAATTTTAAAATTCTAAATTTAAATTTTAAACTAGAACAAGGGTTGGATTTCAAAATTTCAAATTATAATTTTTCATCCAAAACAAACATCCCCTAAAGGATCGAGGAAGTAATATTTTCAAGGCCTCAAAATTACTTGTAATGGCACATAATTTTTTTTTAATAAAAAAAAAATACTGATGTGTTGGGTGTCAAGTGAAGAAGGGATTTTTAGAGTACAAAAATGAATAATAATTTTGTATATTATTTTTATATTAAAAATTTATAATTAATGTTGAAACGTCTTAATAATTAGATGTAGAAGTAATTTTAGAATGTCTAGGTAAAACTGGTGTTAAAGTGGATAAGGTAAAAAGTAGGGGATAATATCATAAAATCTTCCTACAAAATATTACGCATGTAGTCAGCAAAGGGATAATAACATAAAAGCTTGTCTTTTTCATACAGCATATTACGTACGTAGGCAACTAACTATATTATCCTTTACCCATAACATGGATAATAAGTTTTATAAGTATACGTGAGCACTTATATTAAAAAATACGGAGTATATAATAATTGAATAAATTTTCCACAAATTAAAAAAATATAAATATCTTGGTATATATTACGATATCTTAGTATTACGGTATTATGTCATAAATACTCCAACAAAAAATGGGTATGAAAGTATACCGGTATACGCCTATATGGCATGCATTTTTAATATACCGAAACTTTGGTTATACCAAAATTATCGATAGGGTGATGGTATGATTTTTAGATACCAATATTTTTTATATACAATACAAAATCACTCATATAAAATTTTCTTACACATGAGATCAAGTTTTGATGAAATCCATAATATCATATATATATACTATCTCCGTCCCATTTAGATAGATTTGAACTGAATTTGTGACCTTTAGAAAGTCAACATCATCTATTGTACTTTAGAAGTGTGGATTGAATTATTTATCCATTTAATTTAAAAATAATAATTTTATTAAATTTATATATAGTAATTAATTGATATATAACACATAATTTTCACCTCTTGGTACTTGTCTGGTGTGTTATAATCTAATCGAATATGGGCAGAACAGTTTTATCTATATCCGGCAGGGTATGGTCTCCCCCATCAAGTTGATGTATGGGCATATACTTTTTTTATTTGTGGCACAAAAATATATTTTTATGGTAAGAGAAAATTCCCCATTTTAATGTTTTGTAATTATGAGTGAACATATTTTTATCCTGGAGGGATGGAAACGTTAAAAGTCGCAATTCAATAATTTAATAATCCATTGCCTATTTTTATTTCTTATTTTAATATCATACAAATATAATCTATAAAAATAGCGTAGTTAAGAAATATTTTTTGAACACGTTTTTTTTATTAATACTAATATATCATCTCATTAATAAATTATAAATTACTTGATATAATTATATTAAATATATCTAAATAAACTTTTTTTTCGAACCCATATCTAATTAAATATTATCATTGATTAATATATATCGGTATTAATGATTTTTCTATTAAATTATGTTTAGAAATGCGAATAAAGATTTTAAAATGCAATATTATGAACCTACAAATATATAAAATTATGGTTGCTGGAGTATTTTTGTTAAAATTATTTATCGAGAGAATTCTATCTCAGTTAAGAGTAAAAACTTATAGAGGTGTATGTATTGAATCAATTTATTTATATTAATTTTATAATACTTCCCTTTACTTGGGATTGAATTCTTGATTTTACCTTTTAAAAATGAGGTTTATCGAGTGGACAATTTAATATGAATTGAGTTGTCTTTGGGTGAATTTTAACCTAAAATTTGGACATGGGTCAAAAACTCATGAAAGAATTTTATCATATCTAAAAGTCTCAACTAAGATTGAAATTAATTAATTTATATTTATTTTTTAATTTTTATAAAATAAATATTAATTTCCTAATATTTGTTATATACTCTCTCCCTTCTTTCGAAGCTAGGTTGCTCATTTTATGATTTTGACATTTCATCAATTTTATTTTATTTTATTTCTCACAACTCCAGTATCACACTATATTTTCTCTTTTTAATCTATGTTTTTAATTAATTATTTTATTTAAAAAGGTGTTTGAGAGTTTTGAAAATGAATGATTTTAAAAATTGTTAGTTATAATTTATTACAAAAAAAATTAATTTTTAGTGATATTAATTTTTACACTCTAACTAAATATCCGTAATAATAAAAAAATAACTTTTAATGACTAATAGTTAGAGAGTATCATTAAAAAAAATTCTTATCCCTTATAGGAAAAACGAAAACATACGAATGATTGGAATCAAAGTGCATTTGTGCCATCTGGAATCACCATCTGGAATCATACGATCATTTCTCTTATACCTAAAATTAAAAGTCCAGCTTCTCTTCAACACTTTAGACCTATTAGTCTATGCAATGTCTTTTATCGGATTCTTGCTAGAACGGTGACTAATAGGTTGAAGTGTGTCCTGAATGATTTGATTGATCCTCATCAAAGTGCATTTGTGCCTGGAAGAATTATTACTGATAATATCCTGGTGGCCTATGAAGGAATGCATTTCTTGAAATCGTCAAAAAGCAAAGTGGGGTATGCAGCCTTAAAATTAGATATGTGTAAGGCATATGACAGGATTGAATGGTCTTTTCTTGTGACAATCCTTAAGATCATGGATTTTCCAGAAAAATGGATTCAACTTATTTGGAAATGTGTCTCCACAGTGTCCTACACCATTAAGGTTAATGGCTCGCTTTCTGAGAGATTCACCCCTACTAGAGGCTTGAGACAAGATGATCCCTTGTCACCATATCTGTTTGTTTTGTGTGCACAAGCCTTCTCCTCAATGCTTTCCTTAGTGATTGAATTAAAGCAAGTTTCTGGCATTAGAATTGCTCGAAGTGCACCCATATTATCCCATCTCTTCTTTGCGGATGATAGTCTTCTTTTTTTCAAGGCATCTAAAGAAGAAACTCAAGTTGTGGCTAATTGTATTTATGTGTATGAAAAAGCCTCTGGCCAGTTGGTGAACAGGGAAAAATCCTCCATCATCTTTAGCCCTTCAACAAGCCAAATCAATGTTGATCAATCTAAGCGCATTTTGGGAATTAGGTCTTCTCAAGGCCATGATCTCTATCTTGGTCTCCCTACAATTATACCAAAAGCGAAGAGGCTGAAATTTGGATATCTTACAGATATAATCCGTGAGAAGGTTTTATCATGGAAACATAAATCGTTTTCAGAAGGGGGTAAGGAGATATTGATTAAAGTTGTTCTTCAAGCTACAGTATCTTATGTCATGTCATGCTTCAGGATTCCGGTAGCTGTTTGCACAGATATGGAGAAAATTATTGCTGGTTTTTGGTGGGGAGATGATGATTTGGGAAGAAAGAAACACTGGAAGAAGTTGATTGATCTTTGCTTGACAAAACATGAGGGAGGTCTGGGCTTTCGCAGTTTGATGTTATTTAACAAAGCTCTCCTGGCCAAGCAGCTATGGAGAATAATAAATAAGCCAGACACTATGCTAGGAAGGATATTCAATGCAAAATACATAAAAGGATTGAGTCTCTCTGATATGGATATTGGTTCGAATCCATCATTTGTTTGGAGGTCACTTTTTTGGAGTAAGAACTTGCTGGAAGAATGAGCTAGATGGAGAGTGGGTTGTGGACGTGGTATTCATATATTTAAGGATAGATGGGCCAGTGGCACTTAGGGTGGCATGATTAACTCGAGATTGGCAAGTGCTTCGGATGTTAACAGGTTCTTGCTCGATAATGGAAGGTGGAATGAACAACTCATACGACAAGCATTCTATGCTTATGAAGCTGATCATATTTTGCATACTCCAACTTTTGGAACTAACCATCTTGATCAACTTTATTGGCCTCACTCTTCTAATGGAATTTATTCAGTGTCTTCAGGTTATTCTTTAGCTCTGAGAAGCTATATGAAGGAGAAGGGTGGAAACCTAGAAGGATCTTCAAACTCCCAGATGTATGGAAAGATTTATGATGCAATTTGGAAGCTCCAGATGCCGCTGAAAGTCAGGATATTCTGTTGGAAAATGGCTCAGAATATGATTCCATCTGAAGGAAACTTAGCAATACATCATGTGCCAATTAGCTCGGTTTGTCGTTGTTGTGGGGCTTTCATGGCAGACACTATGCATTGTATTTTCAAATGTGTTTTTTCCAAAAGATCATGGAAAGAGGCTGGGCTTTGGAATGAAATCGGCTATGCAATTAAAGGTGATGGGCTGGAATTCATAGGATGGTGTGTGCATAACTTGAAGATGGAAGAGATGGCTTTAGTGATCATGGTTGCATGGGCCATATGGAAGGAGATATGTGATTATACTCATTTGGAGACTCAATACCATGGCAACGTTGATGAACGAATGAAGTTCAATGTCAAGTGGGTTATGTCGTATTGGAATGACTTTCAACAGATGAAGAATATTGGCAATACAAATGCAGATTTTATCACAAAGCAAAAGGAGTTTTATTTTGTACACGGGGAAGGTAATATACTCTACACGGATGCTGCCTTTAACACGGAGAATAATTTATTTGCGGCGGGATGGGTAGTCTTGAACTCCAGTTCTAGAATCATTCGTGCAGGAGCTCAACGAATGGAGCATCCGGGGTCGGTATGTGGTGCGGAGCTTAAGGCATTGGTAATCGGTATTCAAAAATGCAGGGGCCACAATATCAAAATTAATGCCATTCGTACAAATTCCATGGATGTCATTAGCGCTATTGAAAATGGAGATCAATTGGGGATTTTGGAACATGCCTTTGTGAAGGAGGTGAAAGCCTTATTGCAACAGCAGCTGATTTGGGATTGTCAACACGTTTCAAGAGAGTATAATCACATTGCGCATGATTTAGCAAAAAATTCTATTAACACTTCATTTCCTCAGGATTGGAATGAAGATGAATGACCTCAATATTACAAGGATAGGCTTACCTTTAACTCTCAAATATGAGAGTGTGTACTCCCCCCCCTTGTACTGTTGTCAAAAAAAAAAGATTGGAATTAGGGGTGTGCACCGGTCCAGAACCGGACCGGACCGGGATCGGAATTTTAAAATATTACGGACCGGAGACCGGACCGGTAAATTCTGGTCCGGTCCGGGTTTGGACCGGTTGGACCGGATTTTTTTTTTAATTTTTTTTTTAAAGTTTATGGAAGCAAGAACAAAATTGATGAATTTGTGTATGAAAATTAAAGTGTTTGCTCTTCATTACGCCAATGTGAATTTTATTTACATTATTATTAATGATCTTTTAATCCTAAAATAAATTAAATATGTTTGTTAAATTATATATTTGCAAAAAATGTAATAGATCTCAACACATTTTCACCAATTACTTAATTTTGAAAAATAATTGAGAGTGCATTAGTAAAAAAATTAAAAAAAAAATCCGGTCCAAACCGGTCCGGACCGAAAGACCGGAATCCAAAATTTTCCGGACTGGAAATCGGACCGGAATCTAACCGGTCGGTCCGGTTCCGGTCATTTTTCCGGTCCGGTTTTTTTTTTTTGAACACTCCTAATTGGAATAAAAAAATATTTCATTAATTAATAATAAATGGTTGAGGCGTTGGGTTGCGTGTGGTGGACGTGGACCCAATCTATCTAGAAGATGTTATTTGGATTGGGTTTGTATCTGTTTACATTGGAAATTGTAATCTTCAAAATTAATTAATAAATAAAAAGTGTAATTAATGCACTGTTGAGGAATAATTTTATAAATTTGTATGTATAAAGTAAAAGTATGATTAAAATGGAGGGTTAAAGACTTAAAGTAATAATATTTTATATAAATATATTTATTTTATAAGGATGAAATTTATTTAAAAAAATTCTTTTTAAAATGTACAAACAATTAAGAGACCAGCCGAGACATTGGGTTTTGTGTGGTGGACCCAATGTATATGTTTAGATTGGAAATTGTAATCTTCAAAATTAATTAATGTACTCAATAAAGTAAATGGAGTGCGGCAGGGATTAGTTGTGGTTTGCTTCACGTCTGAATTGTGTAATTTGTTGCTTAATCTACAACTCTACGACTACAAGTAGAAGTTCAGGGGAGGGTGAAGACTGATGAATGATATATGACCCGTACAAGATTAGAGATAACGATGGGAAGAGTTTGGGAGCGCGTTTTAGGGGACATTTATAGGGTTGATCTTGCATGAAATATTTCATACATGCATCTTACTTAATTTAGGCAAAAGCCCAAAACTCTAAGCCCAATTAACAAACGTTAAAATTTTAAACTAATTTTGCGGGTCTCAATAATATAATAAAATACATACAATATATTAATTAAAATAAATAAATTTATTTGATTAAAATATTAAATCACATAAATATTTCTCTTAAAATCGATTTTAAAAAAAAAACATGAATAGAAACATATTACTACATGTACAAAAAATGTTATTTCATAAAATAAAAAAATGTTACTACATGTATAAACAATATTAACTACTACTACATTAATATAAAAAATGATAATATGACAACAAATTTAAAAAAATACATGAACAGAAATATATTACTGCATGTACAAAAAATGTTACTTCATTAAATAAAAAATATTACTATATGAAAAATGTATTATACCACATATCAAAAAATTTGTCACTACATTAAAAAATGTTTTACTAAAGTAACATAATTAAACTACTACATGTATAAACAATATTAACTACTATTATATGAATAAAAAAAAAGATAATATGACAACAGATTTAAAAAAAAAAAAAAACATGTTACTACATGTAAAAAAAAACGTTACTTCATTAAATACAAAATATTTCTACATGAGAAGTGTATAATACTACCTATCAAAAAACTTGTCACTAAATTTGAAAATCAATAAAATAAAATTAATAAATTAAAATCTAGAAATTAGGGCGGAGCAGATAAAATTAATAGAGTGGATTAAAATTTAATAAAGAGGTTGACCCAATTTAATAGCTCAATTCTATGTTGAGCCCATTTACTAAACGTGGCAATATTTCATGCATACAAGTTTTTGTGACATTTATAAGTTTTTCATTTTATCATCTTGGTTCATTATCTATAAATTTTTATACTCTTTTTTTTAAATATTTTTTATTTTTTTATTTTTATACTTCACTTTATATTTTACATTTTTCTCTATATCACTCTCTCTCTCAATTAGTACTATATCTATAATTTAATCCCTTTTTTTAATCTATTTATCAAAAAATAACGGAAAGCTTATAGGCGGACGCAAGTACTATTTTTTTCTTTCAAAAATATACTATTTTCGTAATATTTTTTAGGGAAAATATCAATTTTGGTCACCCAGTTTTACCTCTTTTCATATTTGGTCACCCACATTTAGTCACTATCAAAATTAGTCACTCACTTATTATATCACTTATTATATTCTATCAAAATTGATAATTCCGTTATTCAATCTGTCATTGACTAACGGAGAACATTGACTAACGGAGAAAGAGTTTTGAGCTCAAAATTTTCAAAACGTTAAAAACTTCTGAAGAATGAAACAAACGCAGTAGCAAATGTGGAACCTACATTGAAGAATCTTAGTCCATCACAAAAATTATACATTATTTCTTATTTCAATTTAAGTTTTAAGTTTTTTTATGACAAAATTATTTTATTATATTTATCTTATAGATCAGAAGGAATTCTCATTATATTTATCCGATAGGTCAAAATCACAAAAATTATACTCCCTCCGTCCCGCGATTATCTTCACATGTGAAGTGGCACGCGGAATAAGAAAAGTGAATTTAGTGGGGATTTTAAGGGGTAATTTTGTAAATCTTTATGTATAAAGTAAAGGAATGAGTTGACTTTTGGGTATGTGTGGAGAAAAAGTAATGACATTTGTGTAAATTTGAGGATATTGTGAGGGTAGAGTATATAAAGGGTTTTCCATTTTAAGGGTGTGAAAGTAATTGTGGGACGTCCTAAAAAGGAAAGTGTGAAAGTAATTACGGGACGGAGGGAGTACATTATTTCTTATTTCAATTTAAGTTTTAAGTTTTTTTATGACAAAATTATTTTATTATATTTATCTTATAGATCAGAAAGAATTCTCATTATATTTATCTGATAGGTCAAAAGGAATTCTCATGCATCTTTTAGAAGGAATTTTCATTATATTTATCATTGATCAGAAAGAATTCTCATACATCAAAATTCAATCAACTTGCTGGATTCATTTGTTGTTGGTTTACTTTCTAGAACGTGATTCAATCAACTTGCTGGTACTTAAACTCAATTATGAATTCATTTCTTGTTGGTTTACTTTTTATTTTACAGGAAATGAGAAATTCAAGAGATAGAATGAAACTTTGTACTCTGATTTTTTTTGAACAATTGTACTCTGTTTTTCAATTATGAAAACATTTGAAATTAATTGAAATAAATTTATATCTCCTGTTTCTCATTTCCTAATTATCTATAAAATAAAAAGTAAACCACTGGAATTGAAGATGCATCAGAATTCCTTCTGATCTATTATAAATATTTTTGCGTTTTGAAAAATTTCACGGCTTAAAACTCTTTCTCCGTTAGTCAATGACAGATTGACCAACAGAGTGATCAATTTTGATAGAAAATAATAACTGGGTGACCAATTTTGATAGTGACTAAATGTGAGTGACCAAATATGAAAAGAGGTAAAATTGAGTGACCAAAATTGATATTTTCCCTATTTTTTACATGTAGGTGGACACGCTAATTAAAAAAATATAATAATAAGTAAAATTTTAAGAAGAATTATGTAAACATTTATGTATAAAGTAAATAAAATAGATTATTTACTATTAGAGTCATTCTTACCAATACAAACAAATTTTTTTTTTTTTTTATGTGCTCTAACCACTTGAGCTGGTTAACTTGTAATAAAAAAAAAAAAAAACAACTTTTTTTAGCATTATTATTAGAGTTAAAATGGAGTTAAAAACCTTTTTATACCCTTAATATACAAATGCCCAAATAATTTCGAATAATAAATATTATTATAAATTTAATATACCATAATTTACGCAGTTGCTTTTTTTTTTTACAAGTTAAATACCCATCCCTTTTCCCCTCCCCATGACTCGAACTCAGGACCTAAGGCCTAGATAGTGGTGCTCTAACCACTTGAGCTATCCCACTTTATCATAATTTACGCAGTTGCTGAATCCCTTAATTATAGCTATGATTCATGATTCTTGACTTTCCCAAATTCGATTTCAAATCAAATTGCGTCGATTATCTTGGAATTCAAAATTATGCATTCCAATCTCATTTCAATGCATATTCGTTCACAAATCACATATTACCGATTTTAATTTCACGATTGTTAATTTGTTGATCGTGCATATCAGCGATTGGATCAGATACTTATTCACGATTGTTATCCACTATTTTACATTTGTGATTGAATGTTCTGCATTTGCGGTTGATCGATTGAAAAATTGGGATTAGTTCATCTAATAGTCTACCGATGGACTATTATTTTGTAATAGTCAAGGTCGATTTCGATTGAAAAGGCAAACTGATTCGTGTAAATGAATCGACGTCGTTCCAAGAGTTATTTGGCGAAATAACTCGTACGTGTCCTCTAATTTCTCCAAGTTATCTATCGATTTCATATTCAGTTAGTAGTATCAATAACCGTTGTCTAGAATCTGATTCTGATTTAGTTGAAACGGTTGAGTTTAGTAAGATTACTTTGGAAAAAATAGTTAACATTTTCGTTCTGTTGGGTAACCAAAATATAGTAGTTAGTGAAATGGCTAATTTTTTAAGGGATGAATTGCATGGCAAAACCACATCTTTGTAGAACAATGTGTCAAATGTTTCTAAAAAAATCAGTTGATAACAACGAATCCACCTATGTTCCTAAAAACCAACATCCAACAAATTTCGTTTTGAGATTTGTCCAATTGAGAAGAAGAAGACGTATTTATCCGATCATTGGGGCAATATAATGAAAGGTGGAGTTGGAACCGTTGTTGCTGGAGGTGCATTGGAATTTAGAATTGAGTATATTAAATACTCGATCAAACTCAACATTAAGTTCAAGTATTTAAAAAAATTCCCTAAGTACGTATATGCAGTTTGCAACGAAAAAAACTCATGTTTTTTTTTTAAACGGTAAAAGTATTTTATTGCCTCGAGTACTTGGGGTACTCAACCCTTTAATTTACATCTACATCCGTGTATGTGAGTTTAAGTATTTCTGCTCCTATCACGCCCTTCCTTAGATTACTTTATCATACATGATACAGGGTTGTAAAACCACGCCGAAATTGATGCAATATTTCCTATCATTTTCTTCCCTCCCAGCCAGGTCCACAATTTAATTCTGATATTCTCCATAGTCTTCTTCACCTCCTGATTTTCGTTTCTGAATCGTTTTGCATTGCGGCAATTCCAAAGACTCGTGTAATTGCAAATGGTTTATCAAAGCCTGCTAAAACTAACCTAGTTCATAATTGCGTAGGAAACCTCCTGCTTGAAAACAAGAATAGGTAAGGACCTAAAATTATCAAAGAACTAATTATAAAGACTGAATTCTCGACTTTACCCTTTAAAAATGAGACTTATCGAGTGAACAATTTAATATGAATTGAGTTCTCTTTAAATGAATTTTAACCTAAGAATTGGACATGAGTTTTTTAACTCAGGAAAGAATTTCATCATATTTAAAAGTCTCAACTAACAGTAAAGTTCTGAAATTAATTAACTTATATTTATTTTTTAATTTCCATAAAAATATATTAATTTCCTAATATATGTTATATACCCTTTTTCGTCCTTTGAAAAGTTTCTTATTTTATCATTACGTATGTTTCATTATTTTTTTACAACCGTTACTTCTTTACATTTTTTCTATCTATCTCTATTTTTTTCTATGTCATATTCTTTTATACTTCCATCATCCATCAAATGTAATTCCATTGGGGTGAGACATAGGGATGGCAATTTCAACCCGGCCCGCCCCGATTCGGCCCGACCCGTGCTATTTGGGTCAGTCCGTCCCGGACCCGTATTGAAATGGGGCGGGTCCGGGTATCACCCTCGACCCGTGATCCGGACCCATGACCCGTTTATATATATATTTTTTATATATACTGTATTATACATATAAATATAATATATGTTCAATATTTTGATGTTTATTACTAACTCCGTCCCATAGGAATTTGCACACTTTCCATATATGGATGTTCCATACCAATTTGCACACTCCATAAAAAGAAATATGTTCATAACCCTCACCCTTAAAATATACTCATATTTACTCATATGACATTACATTTTCATACTCAATCTACTTTTTACTTTACTTTATTCATAAAACTTTACAAAATTACCCCTCAAAACATCACTCATTACACATTTTCTTACACATTTCTTAATATGTGTGCCGTCCCAAGAGTGTAAATTCCTCTGGGACGGAGGGAGTAATATATATAACAATAATTCACCATCATAAATGTGAAAATAAATTTATAAACATGATATTAAGAGTATTTTATTTATTTTTCAATACAAATCTAAAATTTATGTTATACTGGAGTATGTTTTTTTTAAAAATTACTCCCTCCGTCCCATACTTGAAGGCACATTTTACCATTTTGGGCGTCCCATACTTGAAGGCACATTACCTAAAATAGCAAAAACACTTTTAAACACTCCCCTTAAAATATCACAATCAACAAATGCCACTACTTTATTACACTAAAAAGTAACTTTATTACTATTTATAAAGTTGAAAAGTCTTTACTACCCCCACTTTATCTTACACAATATTAATAAACAATTCATTCATTAAAACCCGTGCCCAATTGGTTTGAGCCTTCAAGTATGGGACGGAGGGAGTACTATTTTTCAAAAAAAAAAAAAAATGGGTTAGCCGATTTGACCCGACCCGGACACGAATTGAAACGGGTCGAGTCCGGGTATCTAGGTATCCGACCCGACCCGGTCCATTGTCATCCCTAGTGAGACACAAGTTTTAAGGAAAATGTAGATAAAGTAAGGGTATTCTGGAGTGCATTGTGAATAAAGTGATTGTTTGTGAATAAAGTTAATGGTAAATTGAATAATTAAGTGATGAGTTGAAGGGTGATAGTTTCCATAAAGTGTATGTATGAGACTACATTTGATGGACAAAAAATATGAGACAAATGAGACAATATTTCATGTACGGAAGGAGTATCTCAATAACTCATTGCACTACACGAATAATATTAAGGGTGGGGCTATTAACACCCCATACACTGTTATACACACCTCAAATGTTAAACACACACCATTAAAATTTAAAAATTAATTTTTATTAATAAATATACTCCAATTCTTTCATATTTGCACTTTTAACACTTAAAATAAAATACAAAATAACATTATTAAAATTAACTAAATCTTAAAAATATATAAATTCAAAAAAAATTATAATTTGAAAAAAAATATTCAATAATATAAAAAAATTAAATAAAAGTTGAAAATATTTTAAAAAATCAAATAAATATTAAAAAAATATTTGAATGAAAAAATCAATTAAAAAATTTAAAATGTTATGAAAATAAACTAAAATTTCAAAATAATTAAATTGATCTTTTAATTAAATCTGAACAAAATTAAATAAATTAAATTAAATTTAAAAATAACTAAATAAAAAACATCAATTTAAGAATTCAAAATTTTAATAAAATAAATATATAAGAAAAATAAAAATCAATTCAATCTTAAAAAAAATACCAAATTAAAAAAAAATCAAATATAAAATAAAAATCTTCAAAAATAAATTAAACCTACAAAAAATTTAAAAATATTATAAAATCAACTAAATATTTTAACACTTATTTAATTAATTAATTTTTGAAGATTTAGATTATTTTTTCAAATATATTTTTTTGATTTATTTATCTTTTTATATTAATTTGAATTTTTAATTGTTTTTTTAATTTAAATATTTTTTACAGTTTATCAAATTTATCAAATATTTTTACAGGTTTTATTTATCTTTAATTGATTTTTAATTTTTTTATTTGATTATTTTTATTTATTTATTTTTTAATATTTTCAAATTTTATTTTAAAAAATTAATTGATTTATTATTTTAAATATTTTGTTGACTTTTTAAAAATATTTTCAAATTTTAATTATATTTTTAATTATTTTACTTTTTATTTATAAAAGAATTATTTAGTCATTTTATTCATATCTATTTTTATTTTTAAAATAGTGAGATATGTATAATATTTCATGGTGGTGTTAATAGCCCACCCTAATATTAATCCGCAGTACATATTTTTTATTAATGTGTATCTATTTACATTGGAAATTGTAATTATAAAAATTAATTATTAATAATAATAATAATAAATGGCGAGACGTTGGGTTGCGTGTGGTGGACCCAGGGTCTATATACTGTATCTATTTACATTGGAAATTGTAATCTCCAAAATTAATTAATAAAGTAAATAGAGTGTTAGTTGTGGTTTGTTTCACGTCTTTGAATTGTGTAATTTGTTGCTTAGTTTAGAAATAGAGATACAAGCATAAGGGAAGGGTGGAGATTAATTACAGATAACCATGGGAAGAGTTTGGGAGCGTACATATATTCATCCGAGAGCAACTATTAGTTAGAAGTCACCACACAATTTTAAAGTGTTAAAAATATCACCTATAAAACTTACGAACAATATAAAAAATAATTTGAACGTATCAATATCATATGCATATTCAGTCACAAACCCTAGAAGAGAAAAATCATTCCTATCTTTTAAAAACAAAGATATAAACCCTTTCATATTCATTCTAAAAAGGTAACTTAATTACATTTTAACTCCACACATATATTTCTTGAGAATTACTCTTAATCTCCCTATTTTTTTCATAACAATTCAACTGACTTCTACGACCCGAATTTCACACAAATCATCTGATCCAAAGATTATCATGTTTGAGGTTTGTCTCTCAACCGTGAGCCGAACTTGGTCATATCACTAACCATCCCATGCCATCATTATATTATATATAAATAGACATGAAGTTGATAGAGATAGATGGAATTGTGAAACATAATGATTGATTAATTCCATATTTCCAATATTCCTTAATATGGCTAATTCATTGCCTAATGGTATCCAATCGACTCAAGAGCTTTTGGAAGCTCAATCTCACATTTTGAACCACGTTTTCTGCCACATAAACTATGTGTGTCTGAAATGTTGTGTTCAACTAGGAATCCCGGATGTGATGGATAAGCACAAGAAGCCTATTAAACTTGCAGAACTAGCCAATGCTCTATCCATCAACCAAGCAAAGACGGCTTGTCTTGGCCGTCTGATGCGAATTCTGATCCACTCAAAGTTCTTCACCATGGCCAAGATCCATGATGATGATGAGGAGGGGTATTGGCTCACACCCTCGTCTCGTCTTCTCTGCAGAGACGAGGCATTGAGCCTGTCGCAGTATGTGCTTGGCAGTACCCTGGATGCAACAGTGATGCATACTGGGTTTCGTATGAGCGAGTGGTTTAGAGACGATGAGCTAACGCCCTTCGCCACAACTCATGGGAGGACTACTTTTTGGGACCTAATGGCCGAGGATCCCAACATAAATAAGGCCTTCAACCAGAGCATGTCTTGCAATACAAAACTTCTCATTAGCGTCATTGCTAAAGATGGTAGAAATGTTTTCGAGGGGTTGGAATCAATGGTCGATGTTGGTGGGGGCACAGGAACCATGGCCAAGGCCATTGTTGACACCTTCCCGGGCCTTAAATGTACGGTTCTTGATCTTCCTCACATTGTACAAGGATTGGAAGGGAGTGACAATTTGATATTTATGGAGGCCAGGGAGACATGTTCACGGCCATTCCTTCTGCTCAAGCTGTATTTCTCAAGGTATTTATTATATGGTAACTTAAATCAATTTAATTAATTGAAGATTTCTTAATTACATGTCTTAATAGACTTAATGTTTCTTTTCAACAGTATATATTCCATGATTGGTCCGACAAAGAGTGTATTAAAATATTGGAGAAATGCAAAGAAGCAATCCCAAGCTAAGAAAATGGAGGAGGAAAAGTGATCATAATTGATATGGTTGTTGGTGACCAAAAAGATTATCGACCAATATTAGTAAATACACTCTTATTCTTATTTATTGTATAGGCCCATCTTAGTTTCCTATGGGCTCTCTTATAAAGCTCATTAGGGTTAGGTTAGACCTAAACATCACTTATATAAATACCCATTGTAAATCATTCCTACAACTAATAAAGAAATAATATTTTCCACTTATTTATATTCTTTATAGGGTATCATCGAGTCACTTGGCTCACGCCTGATCCAAACCCTAGCCGCCGCCGCTACCAAACCCTAGCCGCCGCCGCCACAAAACCCTAGCCGCTGCTGCTCCTTCTTCTCTGCAGCACTGCCGCCGCCGCGCTTCTCTCTGAAAAGCCGCCGCCGTCCGTCGTACGACGCCCAACTCGTTACTGCACCTCTACTCTCTCCGCTGCTCTACTCAATACAATGGCCGCCTCCTCTCAGTTGCCGGCACCAATCACCTTTAAAGGCCTTGCAAACATGTCCTTGAAGCTCACCTCCACCAACTATGGTGCTTGGTCCTTTCAGCTTCGTCTTCTTCTTACTGGACACAACCTCTTTGGCTATGTCTTGGGCACGCATCCATGCCCACCTTCCACAATCCCAGCTGCCGCCGGCACCACCGACACCACCGCCACCGTTCCCAACCCTGCACACGATGTGTGGGTGTGTCAGGACAACCTTATCTTTTCGGCCATGGTTGGATCCATGTCTCCTGAACTTATTCCCTTTGTTGCATCAACCAAATCCTCCTGTGAAGCCTGGTCGATGCTTGAAAGTATGTTTGGAAAACCCTCCAGAGGCCGCATCCTTGCCCTCAAAACCAAATTTCGCTCTCTGTCCAAAGGTGCTCGCCCGATCTCTGACTTCCTTATGGAAGTTCGCTCCGTGGTCGACGAACTTGCTCTCCTCGGCATTACCTCTGATGCCGAGGACGTCACCCTCCAGGTCCTAACTGGCCTTGATGAGTCTTACAATGACATAGCAAATGCCATTCAAGCCCGCGAGCAGCCCATCTCATTTGCCGAGCTCTGCGACAAGCTCCTCAGCACCGAGGTTCAACTTGCCTCGCGACCAGCCTCGGCCATCATACCTGCATCTGCTCTCACTGCTGGTAAACCTCATCATCGCTCCTCGCGACCTGACTCGAGGTCTAAAACTGTTGACACTCGCCCTCGCCAGTCCTCGCAAAGGCCCTATCTTGGCACCTGCCAATATTGTCGTACACCGGGGCACACTGCTCGCACCTGCCCTGAGATTCCCTCATCGCCCACTGCTCCATCTACTGGTCCTCGCCGCCCACATGGACAGTACCCACCGACCTCCCGTCACAATCGAACAGGTGCTCGCCCGGCGTACTCGACCCACTCAGCCTCCTCGGCACACCCTGCCGAGCACTGGATTCTTGACTCAGGTGCTTCACATCACCAACGACCTCGCCAACCTCTCTCTTCACTCACCATTTGATGGGTCTGACAATGTTGAAATTGGTGATGGTAAAGGTTTACACATATCTCACACTGGCTTTATGCGCTTTCCCAAACTTGAGTCTCTCAATTTTTCGAATGCCTTGGTTGTCCCACACATCTCGAAAAATCTGATTTCGGTCTCTAGCCTCTGTCGTGATAATAATGTTAACATTGTCTTTGATCGATCTTCCTTTCAGGTGCGGGATGGTCACTCGGGGAGCATTCTCCTCGTTGGGAGTCGTATCAATAACTTGTATGTCTGGCCGGCACACATGTCCAACACCTCTCCGCAAGCCTTCACCACTCAACACCTCACAACGACTACCTGGCATGCTCGCCTTGGCCACCCATCGACAAAAATCCTTGCTCACACCCTCTCCAAGCTCAGCTTATCCAGTGCACCTTCCAAACACTTCAACTGTAACTCTTGCTCATGTATCAAAAGTCACAAACTACCTTTTTATGATTCAAGCATTGTGTCTACTAAACCACTTGATGTTATCTTTTCTGATGTCTGGTCATCGCCTGTCTTGTCCCCTGATAATTTCAAATACTACGTGCTATTTTTTGACCACTTCAACAAGTATATATGGGTTTACCCTCTAAAACGAAAATCAGATGTTCTCCCCACATTTATCACATTCAAAACTCTTGTTGAGAACAACTACCAAAACACAATCAAAACTTTCTACTCAGACAATGGGGGAGAGTTCATTGCTCTTCGCCCCTTTCTTCAAACCCATGGCATTGCACACCTTACCACCCCACCTCACACTCCCGAACACAATGGCATGTCTGAACGTCGCCATCGCCATGTGGTTGACACAGCACTAGCCCTTCTTCACCATGCCTCCATGCCTCTCACTTATTGGCCCTATGCTGTCTGCTCGGCAGCCTACATCATAAATCGTATTCCCAAAGTTAACCTCAATATGGCATCCTCCTATGAAAAACTCACTACTCGCCCCTCTAACCTAACCAAACTCCGTATATTTGGTTGCCTCTGCTATCCTTTACTTCGCCCCTACACCACTCACAAACTTGATCCTCGCTCTACTCCATGTGTCTTTATTGGGTACTCGCCCACACAGAGTGCTTACCTCTGTCTTGATCGCTCCACAAACCGAATCTACACCTCGCGGCATGTTCAGTTTGTTGAACATACGTTTCCCTTTTCCATCCCTTCTCCCATTATTCAACCATCTCCCTTGCCGACCTCCACCTCCTCGCCTCCTACTTCCTCTGATCCCAGCTCCTCGCCCACTCTTCTAACACCTTCGCTGCCTCACTCTGCCGTGACCGTCCTCGACCACAACCAAGTGCCGACCACTACCATTCCCCAACATCCCACACTGGTCGACCAATTGAATATATCCCCGCCGACCATACCCACACCTACCTCCTCGCTGCCTACCACCACATCCGACATCCCTGTGCCGACCAATGCTCCCTTACGACCTCCTGCAGCTCGCATGGTAACTCGAGCTCAGAACAACGTGTTCAAGCCAAATTCGAGGTATGGGCTTATTTCTGTCATCACTTCTGACATTGAACCGAGCTGTGTGTCGCAGGCACTCAAAGACAAAAACTGGCGAGCAGCCATGTCGGCTGAGTTTGATGCCCTTCTTCAGAATGGCACCTGGGACTTAGTTCCTCCCAATACATCTCAGAACGTGGTCGGCTCCAAGTGGGTCTTTCGTATCAAACGAAAACCTGATGGATCTCTTGACAAGTACAAAGCTCGCCTAGTTGCCAAAGGTTTTCACCAACGACCAGGTGTTGACTTCACTGAGACCTTCAGTCCGGTCGTCAAGCCAGCCACTGTGCGAGCAGTTCTCAGCATTGCTGTCACTCAGCATTGGCCCCTCCAACAGTTTGACGTCAACAACGCCTTTCTCCATGGCACACTCTCGGACACGGTCTTCATGGCACAACCTCCTGGCTTTGCAGATAAGACCTTTCCATCTTATGTTTGCAAATTACACAAATCCATTTATGGCTTGAAACAGGCTCCTCGCACGTGGTACTATGCTCTTCGCTCCTTCCTCGAAGAAATTGGGTTCACTCCCACTCACTCGGACGAATCTTTGTTCGTCTACAACAACACTGGGGTGGTCGCCTACTTCCTCGTCTATGTCGACGACCTCATTCTAACGGGCAACAACACACCCATGCTCGCCCGTGTGGCTGCCGACCTCCGTGCCAAGTTCTCGGTCAAAGACCTTGGTCCTCTATCTTATTTCTTGGGAGTAGAAGTCCTCAGATCTAAAAACTCATGCTTCCTCTCTCAACGCAAATATGTTACTGACCTGCTCGCCCGGTACAACATGCTTACTTCAAAACCTGTTCGCACCCCGCTACCGACCTCTGCTCGCCTGTCTATCTCGGATGGGTCCTCGCCTGCAGATGCCACCCAATATCGTCAGGTCCTTGGTTCCCTTCAATATCTACAACTCACCAGGCCAGACATTGCCTTTGCCGTGCACAAATTGTCGCAATTTATGCATGCACCCACTACCACTCACTGGGGTGCTGTCAAACGTCTACTGCGGTACTTGAATGGTACAAGGAACGTTGGGGTCACCCTCACCTCCAGTCCGTCCTCATCACTTCACTGCTTCACTGATGCCGATTGGGCCGGAGACACAGATGATCGAACTTCCACCAGTGCCTACATTGTATTTCTAGGGTCTAACCCTATCTCATGGTCGTCTAAGAAACAAAAGTCTGTTGCTCGCTCCTCGACTGAAGCCGAATATCGAGCACTTGCTGCTGCTGCCTCTGAAGTTCAATGGCTCAAATCCCTACTTCAGGAACTCCACTTCCCCACTTCACCTACACCAGCCCTCTACTGTGACAACATTGGTGCCACATATCTGTGCTCGAACCCTGTCTTTCACTCACGAATGAAGCACATTGCCATTGACTTTCACTTTGTCCGTGACCTCATCAAGACAAAACAACTACGTGTGTCTCATGTCTCTTCGGCAGATCAACTTGCGGATGCTCTCACGAAACCTCTCTCTAGCACTCGTCTACAACTTCTCATGTCCAAGATTGGACTCACCAATGGTGCTCCATCTTGAGGGGGCGTATCGGACCTATATTAGTAAATACACTCTTATTCTTATTTATTGTATAGGCTCATCTTAGTTTTCTATGGGCTCTCTTATAAAGCCCATTAGGGTTAGGTTAGACCTAAACATCACTTGTATAAATACCCATTGTAAATCATTCCTACAACTAATAAAGAAATAATATTTTCCACATATTTATATTCTCTAAAAAGATAACATTGAAGCAATGGAAACTCAACTGTTAATAGATATGAATATGATGATTTTGCTGACGGGAAAAGAACGAACTGCACAAGAATGGGAAAACATATTTCATAGCGCTGGTTTCTCAAGCTACAAAATTAGTCCCATATTAGGACTAAGGTCCATAATTGAAGTCTACCCTTAAACAATCATGCATTTTCGATTCATTTTCAATACCGGGGTGGCTTTATATAAAGATTTGAACTCCGGACAATATAGATTTTAGTTGTTGCGTTTTTTTTTTTTTTTTTTTGTTTCGCCAATTACTTTAGGGGTTCTCTATTATACTCACGAGGAGTTTTGTTCCTATTTCCTAATGAGTTTTTTTTTAACAAGGCCCCGGTTACTAGACCGACATGTGGTCTTTTAAGTTTTTTTTTTAGTCCTTTTAATAAAAAATAAAATCAATTTTAGGTTAAACGAAGCCCATTATTGTTATTTTGTTACTTTAAGATAATTTGGTCAAATCAATTCTTTATTTCAATTTTAATTGGAGCTCTGTTCTCTAACACAAAGGACAACCACTACAAAATATTTCCCAAAAGGCATCGGCAAATGGCATCGGCAGGCCGGCCGATGCGAAAAGGGGACGGCATTTAATGCCCGATGCAAAATGGCATCGGCAGTGGGCCCCGATGCGAAATGGCATCGGCAAATGGCCGATGCAAAATGGCATCGGCAGTGGGCCCCGATGCCATTTGGTAACGGCCCCCCCGATGCAAAATGGCATCGGCAGTGGGCCCGATGCCTTCCCCGATGCCCTAATTGAATATAAATTGGCCAAACCCCCTTTCTTCCAGAACGTAACAGCCGCAACCCCCCTCCCCCAAACCTCCAAAGCTTCGAGTTTTACACCTCCCCACTCAAAAATCACCTTCGTTTGCGGATCGAACTCGGTTTTTGGTCATTTGTGTTCTACACTTCGACGGGAGCATTTCTACGGTAATTTTTTTCGTTTTCATTGGTTAAATTTGAAGTTATATGTGTATATATAGTTTTAGTATATATATGTATATATATGCATATATGTTGTATGTATATATAAAATTGTTAGAATTGTTAATTTTTATGCATGTATGTGTTAATTGTAAGAATTTATAAATTGTTAATTAATTATGTTGTGTTAGCTAGGCATGTATTTATATGTAGGTATGTTTTAATAATTAAGTTATATGAATTTATTTGTTAATTAGGGTGTTAGAATTATATTTGTGTTATATGTCTATATGAATTTATTTGTTAATTAGGGTGTTAGAATAATTATTAGAATATAATTAGAATTATATTAATTGATTTTAATAGAGTTGGGAAATGAGACGTTGGTTGTTTGTGTGTTGTAGCTAGACGTCGATTGACATGGATTATTCAATTCGTAGTTGGATGTATAGTCCAAGATTAGTGAATGGGATTATGAACCCCGAATTTGTTAGTGGAATAAATGAATTTATTGAATTTATCTAAATATTACTTTGTTAGACAATGTTATCTAAATATTAATTCCTTAATTATATTCCTTATTTATATTTTAGTGTTAATCGTTACAGTGATGTTCATATATAATGTTTTTTAATTGTTACAATTAATGTTCAATGTTAATAATGTTTTAATGTTCATTTTGACAGATGAGTGGTCGTCGACATGGTTCTGGACATGGCTCTGGGCAGGGTTCTTCTGGACAGGGTGCTTCTGGACATGGGCGAGGTAGAGGTAGAGGTAGAGGAGAGCCGGTGGATGAGACACCGACTGTGCAGATACCACAGGGTTTTTATATGCCCGATATGACTTCGATAATGTTGCCCCAAATGCCCGGAATGAACCCACATTCCTATTACACTCAGGTGCCTCAGGTGCCTCAGTTGCCTCATATGGTTCCACATCCACATGAACAATCCCCTCCACCGATACATTCGCCAGTTAGACCTCCATCTGTCGGGACACAGGCCAGCATGTCAACTGATGCACCCGACAGTCGCATCCGACTATTTATCTACCGGGATACGTAAGTGTATTATATTTAAATTTCATTAGATGTATGTATAACATGTTTATTAATAATTTTTTATTTATTATAAAATACGTGTAACAGGTTGATGCCTTCAAATTTAATTTCGAGGACGATCAGATCGATAATGTACCGGAATATGGAGCTTGGTGCACACACCTGGGCTTTGGTATCACCCGGCACGGTACAGCGGTGGTGGGATACATTCCAGGTATAAAATAACTTTACATTAACATTTTGTTATTTTGTTATATTAATTCGTTAATTATTTTTTTTTTGCAGACCGAGGTCAGGTGGGACCCTGAAGCCACATCTTCTACAGAGGTGTACCGACTCTTTCTTCAAAGAGCTGCAAGTCGGTACACTAACATGTTATCAAAAATCAAGAAGGCGTGGGTGAGGGATAACAAGAGGCCGAGGTGGGATGTGAATGTTTGGAACGACTTAGTTCGTCACTGGAACAATCCCGAAACAATTAAGAAGAGCGAGCAGGCTCGTAAGAACCGCTTATCCGAGCCTGGAGGTGATGTTGTGTGTGATGTTATTTTAATTGACGTGAACATGCTAATTATGATTATAATTAATGTTGTTTGTGATATGATGTTATTTTAATTGAAAATGAACTAGAGAATAATTTTATAATAGATGAAAATATTTTTAATTATATGGATAAGTGAATTCATATTTTTAAATGGATAAGTGAAAATAATTATATATATTTAATGTTATGAATTGAAAATTAGAATGAATTTAAATGATGTGATTAGAATAAATTTAAATGTATAAGTGAAAATAATTATATTCAATGTTGTATGTAATTATAATGTTGTGAAATTAAAATTTAGAATGAATTTAAATAGTGTGAATTGATACCGTAAATAAATTATTTAATTTGAAAAACATAATTTAGAAATAATTATTATATGCTTTGATAAATAATTTAATAAGCAACAATTAAAGTTAGAATGGATTGAATTAATTAAAGAATTAAAATGTTGTAAATTGAGGATTAGAATAAATTTAAATAGTGTGAATTGATACCGTAAATAAATTATTTAATTTGAAAAACATAATTTAGTTAATTTGAAAAACATAATTTAGAAATAATTATGATATGGTTTGATAAATAATTTAATAAGCAACAATTAAAATTAGAATGGATTGAATTAATTAAAGAATTAAAAACTCAAATTAAATTGAATATATATTAATTGCATTCACAACCTGTCGACTAAAAGCTCCTAGCCTAAACGGCACACAGGGGGCGCTCAAAGGCCTTCGAGACCGCGAGGTCCCGAGTTCGAACCCCACAAATCGCGAAAATGGCCAGATTTCCAAAAAATGGGGTGGCCCAGCGGTGGGGGTGGGTGTTGGTGGCCTATCGACCTGGGTTCGAAACCCAGTTTCGGCTTTTTTAAATTTTAATAAAAAAGCATCGGTAAAATGGCATCGGCAGTGGGCCCCGATGCCATTTGGTAACGGCGACCTGCCGATGCCATTTCGCATCGGTTTTCCCTAAATCCGATGCCATTTAAATGGCATCGACCATATTGGCATCGGCACACTGCCGATGCCTTTGCCGTTGCCTTCATCTTTGGGGACGGCAGATCCGATGCCTTCCCCGATGCCATTTCTCCATTATTTTGTAGTGAACTTTCCATTTTTAATTGTACGCCATTTGTAATGAAATCAAGTTCATAAATTCGTCTTCAACATTAATGTTGATCAAGAGATTCTTAGTTGATAAGAGGATTTTCTACACAGTTAAAATCCTATTCAGTTTTGAGTGGTCAATATTTGGACCCTTGTCATAAATCCATACACAGGGCGGCGGGGGATGCGCGCAGGGGCGACAGATGCAGGCGATTGCGGCGGGGGATGCGCGCAGAGGCGGCAGATACAGACGGAGGCGTTGGGAGCCGCGCGCAGGGGCGGCAGCGCTGTCGCCGGCGATTGGTGGAAGAAGAAAAAGATTGGGGGAAAAGTGATAAATTAGGGTTTTGAATAGGGGGAGTATATTTAACATTTATCATTTTGAAAAAAAGGGTAATTTGAGTAAGTTTGGGGCAGTACATTTAACATTTATCATATTTTGGGGGAGTACATTATTCGGGGGAGTATACTTAACAGAGCTAGAGCTGGAGGGGTATATAGCCAACGCCTTTGAGAATGAAGTTTAACAAGAAATCAATTGGTCTAAAAAGAAGAAAGCCCAAAAGAAAAAGAAAACATAGATAAATAAATATGGGCTTAATTTGTTTTGGGCCGGGAATTGAAGAAAAAATATTTAAGGGCTTTATGGGCGCGGCTAAAAGCACCCAAGGATCCTATGAGAACACCCACAAAATGGATGAGGACACCCACGTAAAAATACAAAAATACCCTTCATCCTATTAAAACCCTAAAACTCCCCATTCTCAAAATTAAAAGAGAGACACCCACCTTGATCCATTTCCTCCGCCTCCTCCACTCTCTTGAAGACGACGGCGCCGCCCACGCCTTGCCGCCTTCCACGCGGCCACTCGCACAGTGCCGCCGCCGCCCACGCCACCGCCTTTGCCTCGCTGCGCCGCGCACGCCTCCCTCTCCACTTCGCGGCCGTTCGCGGCCGCAGCCTCTCCCCCTCCCCTTCGCGGCCGCAGCTCTTCCCTCTCCCCTTCGCGGCCGTAGTCCCTTCCCCTCCCCTTTGCGGCCGTTCGCGGCCGCAGCCCCTCCCTCTCCCCTTCGCGGCCGTTCGCTGCCGCAACCCCTTCTCCTTCCCTTCATCGCACCCAGCTACCCACGCCGCCGCCGTTCGAAGGTAAGTTTTTTTTTTTTTACAATTTTTACATTCCCCAAAAATAGGGTTTTGAAAATTTAGGAAAATTAGGGTTTTTAGTAGTTCGGGAATTATTTCGAACATATCGAGTTTGTTTTGGAAAAAATTTCGAACATATTGCGTTTGTTTTGGAAAAAATTTCGAACAACTTGAGTTTGTTTTGGAAAAAATTTCGAACAAGATGTTCGAATTTTTTTTTCGAACAAATCTAAGTTGTTTTGAATTTTTTTTCGAACATATTGGGTTTGTTTTGGTAAAATTTTCGAACATCTCAACTTTGTTTTGTTAAAATTTTCAAACATGTTAAGATTTTATTTTTGTTGTTGAAATTTTGAATTTTTAGGAATTTTGATGTTTTGGTATTTATGGTGGAAATCTGAAATGATACGGATGTGAGATGTGAAATGATGAATGTGTGTTAACCTGAATAGATGGGTGTACTCATCCGGCGTTTTTTTAAAAAAACTACAGGAGGGGTAAAAACGTCTTTCCGCACCACTCCTTGGACAAAAAAAATTTTCCGTTGATGTACTCATAGGAAATCCGGGTGCCTTTAGCCGCGCCCAATATTTAATGGCGTGGGTTATTTGCCCTTCACGTATGTTTGATGCACTCTCCCGTACGGACGTACCCCTTAAAACAACATACGTAAGATAAAGAGACATAGCCGCCATTCTAAAAAATTGGGGATAGAGATTCTGGACTGCAATTTGTAGACTTGTAGTGTGCATTAGAGAAAAAGTGAAAAGAAGCAATGATGTTTTTATTTGATTGTTTTTTTAATTATGTTTAACAGATAAACTATTTTTTTTTAAGGAGATGTGAAATTAATTATATGGGATTATATTTTTTTTAGTCAGTTACTACAATTTTGAAGATTTAGTTGATTTTTTACTATTTTTAAAATTTATTTAGACTTATTTTAAACGTTTTTTTTTATAGAAGTTAGAATACAAATAAAACATTAATAAAGCAATAGAGTTTTAAATTTTTGAAGATTATCACTAAAATCTTCAAAAATTAAACAAGCTAAAAACATGAATTAATTTAATTAGTTTTGAAGATTTAATTGATTTTTTTACTATTTTTGAAGATTTGTAATAAATAAATAAAAAATCAACTTGAAAAATTTATTAAATTAAATAAAAAAATCTTTAAAAGTATTAAAAAATCAACTAAATTTTTAAAACTAATTAAATTAATTAATTTTTTAGCTTTATTAAAATTTTGAAGATTTATGTATTTTTTTATAGGTTTTATATATATTTTTCATATTAATTTAAATTCTTACTTTTTTAATTAAATTATTTTTGACAATTTATTAAATATGTTTATGATTTTATTTAACTATATTAGATTTTTGAATTTTTATGTTTAACGTTTGGAGTGTATATAAAATTTATGGGGTGTTAGTAGGTTCATGTAATATAAAAGAAATATTTAAAAAAAAATAAAACAAAAAAATTTAAAACTCCATTGCTTTATTAATGTTTTATTTGCGTTTTAACTTGTATAAAAAACGTCGAAAATAAGGCTAAATAAAATTTAAAAATAATAAAAAATCAACTAAATTTTCAAAACTATTTAAATCAATTAATTTTTTTTAGCTTTGTTTAATTTTTGAAGATTTGAACGATTTTTTATAGGTTTTATTTATATTTTAAATATTAATTTGAATTCTTATTTTTTTTTAATTTAATTATTTTTGGCAATTTATTAAATAGGAAATAGTTGGGGGTGTGTATAGTAATAAAAAATAATTTTTAAATTTTAGTGTGGTGTATTTAACATTTGGGGTGTGTATATCATTTTATGGAGTGTGTTTTAAAAAATGATCTGTGAAACCTACTGTAGCAGGTAACTGAACCAAAATCAAAATAAATCGAAATTTAATGGACTAAATTCAAAAAGAGGTAACCTGATGGACTAAATTCAAAATTGTGGTAACTTAATGGACTAAAAAAAATATAATCCCTAATTATATCTTTTTAATTAAGTTGATTCATGGTTTATCTTGTTTCGATTTTGTTATTATTTTAGTTTGATGCTATGCATGTTTTAATTTAGGAATTTAGTAGGTTTAATCATCCAATTTTATTCCTTTATCGATTCTAGTTAATCCATTCGTAATTGTTAGTATAATATTGTGAAAAATTGAAAATTGTATCAACTAGGCAGGATATATTAGGAATAATAACATTTAGGTTGTATGAAACGAGTGTCTCGTATTCATAATCTAGTTTATCCTATTATTTTGATTTATTAATGCGTTCCTCGAGCTAATCTTGAATACATGTTTTGTGGGGTTATTCGTAGTAATAGATTAATTAGGGGTTGTATCTTTTAGTTAATTAAACATAAGGTTCATTAAATTGATAAAATTATTCAAGGGGAAAACGGGCTAGTTATTTTTCTTACAATTTATTATTTTCTTGTTTTTTAGCAGTTAAATATTCACCAACCAAACTCCCCTCATTTTATTGCTTTCATAACACAAATTATTTCAATTAAATTATACTCGTTTAATGTGAGATCGACCCCTACTTACCCTACTACATTAGTGGGTCGGTTAAGAAATTTATTTTTGGGTGTCGAAGACAACACACCAGAAATGACCATTCTTATTTATTTAATAATCATAATATTTAAAAAACACTATAATATTAAATCTTTAATTTATTAATTTATTAAATTATTTTTATACTGTATTATTGTTGTAAGTGAAAAATAATATTGTAAAAATAAAAATAACTAATGACATTTTATATTATAATAATAATGGAAAATTCTTATATGCACCGTGTGCACAGATTCCTTTTCTGTGCACACGCTTTTTTTACCGTTAGCCCCCTTCTTCTCTCTTCTCCTCTCTTCTCCTCTTCTCTCTTCTCCTTTCTCCTTCTTTCTCTCTCTCTCCCACGCGGCCGGAGGGGCGGGTTCCGAGGGGAAACAGAGGAGCCACTAGAAGGGGTGGTGCGGGAGCGCCGCCACAGCCACCGCGTGTCGCGGATTTCGGCGGTGGTGGAGAGGAGAGTGCCGGCGAAGATGGTGGCGGAGATGTTCCGATCCGCATCCATCAGAAAACCCGAGACCACCCACTCGCCGCCGCCTCCCGATGACAAAAGTTCCCTCTCCGATGATCCTCAGGTACGCCTCGCTCTCTACATAGCCATGGCCCACGCCGGCCTTGCCTTCGGAATCTTCATTGTCTACGGAGTCGTCAAACTTCTTGAAGATTTCGCCAGACCCATTTTATGGGGTGTCCTCTGTTCAATCCCTTTGCGGGGTATTCAAGAAGCCCTTGTTGGGTTTTGGTCCGAGCCTTTGAAATTGGGCCTCACTGAGACCATTTTAGCTCTCCCTGTTGACATTTTCAGAGTATTTGTTGGAACCCTTTGTGAAATTAAGGATTTGGCTGCTAGAATTGTTCTTAGGAAGAATAAGCCTAAAGTTATGAGGAGGAAAAGGAGTGGCTTTTACAAATTGGTCAGATGGCTTGTTTCTTTTTGGTTGTTTGTAATGGCTTATGAGTAGATTGGTACTGTGGGTTCTCTTATGATTCTTGCATTAGGGTTTATGTGTACTGTGGTTGTTTGGTATAAGTCATTCTTGTTTATTATTACTTAAAAATGGTGTTTAATATTAGTGAAAAGTGGAAATAGTTATTAGTGAAAAGTGTTGTTTATTATTACTGAAAAGTGGAAATAGTTATTAGTGAAAAGTGTTGTTTATTATTATTGAAAAGTGTTGTTTTGTAATACTAAATTTTTTAACTCAAAATAATTAAAAGTGGCAACTGTTATTACTGAAAAGTGGAAATAGTTATCAGTGAAAAGTGGTGTCTATAATTAGTGAAAAGTGGAAATAGTTATTAGTGAAAAGTGGTGTCTATAATCAATCCCTGTAATTCTGTGAAGTTATTATTGTAATTTATTATTGAAAAATATTTATTATTGAAAAGTATTTATTATTGAAAAGTGGAAAATTTATTATTGAAAAGTGGTGTATATTTTAACTGAAAAGTGTAATTTTTATTATTGAAAAGTGGTGTATATTTTAACTGAAAAGTGTAATTTTTATTATTGAAAAGTGGTGGATATTTTAACTGAAAAGTGTAATTTTTATTATTGAAAAGTGGTGGATATTTTAACTGAAAAGTGGAAAATTTATTATTGAAAAGTGGTGTATATTTTAACTGAAAAGTGTAATTTTTCAGGACACAGGTTTTGTACCTGAGACCTTATATCCGTTTCCAAGTATCAGAACCGCTGGACTGGTGGTTACTTTGATGTTTAAAATTCGCGTTTTAGTATTTTGTAGTTGGTCACTGGTCGCATAGGGTGCACGTGCACCCTATGCACAGGAGACCAACTCAATAATAATAAGAGAAATTGAAAAGGTATATCAAATGATAAATTTTAGAAATTTATACATATGAATAATTTAGAGAGTAATGCAAAAAATAGCTAAAAATAATACTCCATCAAATAAAGGAACTTGCTTCATCTGCCAAAATATTTTTTATTTGTGAAAAAAAGATTAATTAAATTGATGGAGTACTAGATATACTTGGAAAAAAAGTTATGTATATACAACTAATTACAAGTAGACAAAAACACAACGCATTCTCAGATTAATTATAACATAAATCTTGAAATGTAAAATCTAACGAAATAGATTTAGACCCAAAAAAAAAAAAAAGGGAAGAAAAGGACTTGAAATGAACAAAATTCACGAAAAAATCTTTACCTAAATTAAAAAAAAATCACGAAAAATATTTCTCCTCTATACGGTGAAACAAAAAGAAGAAAAAAATTGAATTCAAGATATATATTTTAAAAAATCACAAATATTAAAATCCTAAATTTAGATAAAAACTAACGAAAATATGTAAAAAAAATGGAGATTTAGCGTCATCTTTCAAATTATATTTTATATAGGGTGTGTATAGTAATTGAAGTCATGCGGTGTATATAGTAATTGAAGTCATGAGGTGTGTATAGTATAACTGAAAAATTTGTTTAGCCGTGACCTTAAATTTTGAGAGAGGGCTTCTTTTTATTTTTATAGAGGGTAAAAATGTACTTTATCATCAATTTTGTACCTAATATAGTACTCCCTCCGGATAACTTGTCTAGTTTAACCGACACGTTTTTTAAGAAAAAAAAAGTTTTAGTGGTTGATGATGTAAGATAAATGAATGATATGTTAGATGATTTGATTAGGTGTAAAGTTAAATATATATATATAAAAAAAAAGATTTACAATTTTTAAAATAAAAATAAAAAGGAGACCATTTTGACACACTTATAATTTTTAAAATAAAAATAAAAATAAAACGTTAAATTCAGACACAAATGAAACTATCAATAAGTTTAAATTGCAACAATATTGAAAGGTGATGATTTTATTTGCATTTATTCAAAAGTTTAGATTAAATTGCAATTCAGTGAAAGGTGGTGATTTAATTTGCAATTAACCCAAATAAAAATAAAAAGGAGACCATTTTGACACACTTATAATTTCATGGATAGGGCTGGTGTACACTCAAGTACACCATACACCTGAGTTGAGTTGATCGGTCAATTTTTTTTTTTTTTTTAAATTTACACTTTTAATAATATTTTTAGTTATATTAACATACACTTTTCAGTTATAATACTCCCTCTGTCTCATATTAATCTTCATAGGTAGATGGGCACGAAAATTAAGAAAGTGTAATAATGAGTGAAGTTTTGAGAGGTAATTTTGTAAAACTTTATGTATAAAGTAAATAAATGAGTTGACTTTTGTGTATGTGTGGAGATAAAGTAATGACATTTGTGTAAAATTGAGGTTATTGTGAGGGTGAAGTTTATAAAGGATTTTCCATTTTAAGGGTGTGAAAGTTATTGTAGGACGTCCCGAAAAGGAAAGTGTGAAAGTTATTGTGAGACGGAGGGAGTAACATATATACTCCCTCCGTCCGCCTATAAGTTTTCTATTTTACCATTTTGGTCCGTCCGCCTATAAGTTTCTCATACCTTTTTTGATAAGTACTTTTTCTTACACTTCACTTTATATCTTACTTTTTCTCTCTATCTCTCTCCTCTCTCAATCACATCACTTGTACTATATCTATTATTTAATCACTTTTCTTAATCTCTGTGTCAAAAAGTAACGTAACACTTATAGGCGGACGGAGGGAGTAGTATTTTTCAGTTATAATAACATACATTTTTCAATAATATATAACTTACATTTTTCATCAATATAACTTACACTTTTTAGTTATAATAATATACAGTTTTCAGTTATAATAACATACCGTTTTTATTAATATAACTTACAATTTCAATTATAATATCATACACTTTTCAGTTATAATAACTTATTTTTTTCATTAAAAATAATGTTGTATTTTTCAATATAGCAACATACATTTTTCATTAAGTACAATGATGTACTTTTCAATATAATAACATATACTTAAAAAAAAAAAAAATGGAAAAAAATAAAGTTCAACCTTTAACTCAAGGTGAACTACTCAACTAAGTAGGTGGTGTAGACCAAAAAAAAAAAATTCCATATAGAAAAGCGAGTAACTGAGAAAAAAAAATGGACTGATGCGGGAAAATGGGAACCCAGCTGCACAAGGAAATGGCGACGACTCTTGCTCTGATGACTTGTTGTTTGTATATCTCCCTCTGCTTCCACTGCTCATATTCCTCTCCTTTACCACCACCAATTGGAGTCCACCCTCTAGGTCAATTTCCGATTCTCTCTCTCACACACACGCACTAGAGGCATATTGGATTGTGAATTATGTGTTGAAATTTTAGATTTTAAGTACTATGACGCGGAGCTGATCAAATGCAAAGATGGCTCGAAATCCTTCACCAGAGATCGTCTCAACGACAATTTCTGTGATTGCGTTGATGGCACCGATGAGCCTGGTAACTTACTTTTTTTCTCTTGTTATGATTTGATATTTGTATTTGTGAATGAAGTTAGTTAGTTTGTTTCAATGTGTGGGAACTAGGGTTTACACACAAGATGGTGTTGCAATAGAAATTTTCTTGTGGAGAAGCAATGTAAATGTCTTGGTTGCAACTCTTTTGGCTAAAATGTGTATAGTAATGGGTAATTTAGAGGCCCGGAGTATTGGCTTGTGATGAGTTTAACTGATTACATATGCAGAATTTAAATGCTGGTATTACTTTCATTTCGATTGAGAGTGCAATAAGTGCAAAAGCCGGAGGTCTATATCTTTTTATTCTAGTACCATTTTGAAGGTATTTCCAGTTTAGCTTTTGTGCCTTTATTCCTTGGTTATGTAGGAACTTCAGCATGTCCATCTGGCAGATTCTACTGCAGAAATACTGGAAGTACACCGAGATTCTTATTTTCTTCTCGCGTGAATGATCAGATTTGTGGTGAGTTTAATCCTCATTCTCTTTTGATTTTTAGCATTTATTGATTACTTGCATATTTTTGTGAATTTCCCTTGATGAAATCATGATTATTCTCTTACTGTGACCTTACCCTTCTTAACAGAGCCATCTTTATAAAAGGCACAACATGTTTATTAGAAATCATATCACAATTGCGAATTTGGTGTTTTATGGATTATCGATGCATTGCATGCTTTACCATTTATATTCGTGAATTTGAGCCCTGATATTTTTTATGCTTCCAGATCAGACCAAACCTGAGTATCATATGTATGATCCATCATTTTGTAAAATTAGTACTTTTCGCTTGCTTAGTTTAGCTACCTTTAGAAAATTATCCATAACCCATGTTGGGAGCTTGCATAGCATCCTCTTTGAAGCTTATAATTCTCAATGCAAGAGATTTAATTTGGCTTGCATATGGAAACTTGTGTCCTACAAACACACAATTTGATCTATATGATCTTTCTCTGGTCACATTCTTGCAGATTGCTGTGATGGAAGTGATGAATATGATGGAAGTGCCAGTTGTCCCAACACTTGTGTCATGGGTGGGAATATTGTATATCAGGGAATTAAATATGACTCAGCTGCCCGTAATCTGGATTTTATTAATTCAAGAAAAACTAAACTTGGGACTGAGATGGAGGAATCAACATATAAACTTATAGGTATTTTGTTGTGAATGAGATTACATTGTCAAACTATTGCTTCACCCTCTCATAAGAATAACTATCTGAGTTGCTATTCCAGGCTTGAAGGCTTTGGTCTTTCTCCAGGTGGCTCTTGTCGTTATTTTTATGGCTTTCCGTCTATTTCGCCGCCACAAGACTAAGCGAAGAAATTCCCGATGACAAGTTTGTTATAGTTATACTTCCTCAATCATGGTAAAGCAATAGTTTGTTACTGTAAGTTTGTTATATTTTCCCATCTGAAATTTTTTTATGCAAAAATTTTAACTCGTGTTTTGCTCCTCTCTCTTTGTATCTTCTCCTTTCCCATTGACTGACTATACACGATGCTACACTTTCCAGATAATTGGCATGATGTTGAAGCTCTAAAACACGGTTGTTTTGACTCCTGAAATGCACACTTATATGTTTGAGAAATCTTACTGACGCAGACTACGAAATATTTGAAGTCTCATTTCTTTGTTTTACATTCGGCATAGCATATTTTTGGTAGCAATAGATGGAACATGTTTCTACCAAAGCTTTAGAGTGTATCTATCAGACTAGCAGTCCAGAAGCCAATTGGTGGCGGCCGTAGACTTCTATTACCTTGAAGAGTTGGGTGTCACTTAAATATTGTTCCTGGGAGTTAAGTGCCTAGGTATTTATATTTATTATTTAAAATTCACACCCTACTACATACACCCAGGTATTGTTATATGAAGCAGGTTTAATTTGTCTGACTTGTATTCCCAGTGTGATATAATTAACTAGCTTGACTGGTTTGGAATGTAATATCTTCTTAGAACAGCTACTTCTTTTTAAATCAAATAATATTGAAAAAGTGTTGCAAATATTATCAATCATATCAGGCAGCAATTGAAGATCATAGTCTCCTGGGAAGTCAAGGAGTTGACGTGATATTATATAGAAGCAGCATATATCACACACTGTAACTTGTATAAGGCCAGTCAATTTCTAGTTAGGCATCAGTTCTGCTGAGCGTTTTAGAACTGTGATGTTATGTTCATAAGCGTAGATAAAAATGAATACTTGTACCATTGTGTTTATGAAATCGAAACTCATGTTAAGGTTTGCATCTATAGCTTGTTTGTTGTTTTGCAAGAAATTTTTGTTTGCACTTGATATTATTTAAACATGGCATCCATTCTGTATAGCTAGATACCATTATCAGCATATTTGATGACATCCACAAGTCTTGCACACACAGAGAAAGAGTTTCAAGAAATTCTGGTTAACATGAGAAACAAATCAATATTGCTTTTCAATTTAATGCATGTAAGTCTTAAAATTCTACTGTCTTTCCTACTTGTAATCTTGAAGTTTATTCTGAGATTATATATCAATTTAACATCCATAGATGAGCCAACAAATACCTCAAGAATCTTTGGTAGGGTAACTGGCCTGCAAAGAAATGCCACATATACCTATTTTATCAGGAGAACCACGCTTCATTCTGACATATCCATTTTCACCCCAACCACTTCCCCATGAGTTTTTCACGAGCCAATATTTAACACCGTTTTCTTCACCGTAGCCCACAATTGTAACCCCATGGTTGAGTTTTGTTCCACAATAGCCAGTGAACACCCCACTAGAGTACAACTGAAACCCGTAATTATTAGCATCAATGCCTACTGATACTGGCTGATTAGCTACTGCAGCTTGTATAGCCATCTCATTTCGTGGAGGTATTTCTTCATAGCCACTTATTTTTGCTGCTTTATATTTTGCTTTGAATTTGTCACATCTACCCTTTATCCCTTGATAAGGATAAGCTTTTTCTGTAGTTATGCCACCATTCTTTATTATAAATTCATATGCTTCCTCCATGTAACCTCCAGAACAACCTTTGTTACCTCTATCACAGTCCACAAGTTCCTGTACAGATAACGATGTTAACTTTCCAGTTCTGATCCTGGTGATGCCTTCTATTGCTGCTACTGCAGAGAATGCCCAGCAACTGCCTATAATCAAAGGTAAACACTCAAATCAATGACACATTTCAGTTTCTAATTTGTGTTTTTTGAAGAAAAAAGTGTGTGAGGGTGTGTGTAACTTATAGAGCACGATGATTGCCTTGATCTTGAAATTGCATTAATGGAAAATTTTAAAGGCCTCAATAACTAGAAAACAGAAATTTTATACCACAAGCGCCTTGTTTCTTTACTGAAGTCACTGCGCCTTCCTTTCTCCAATCTATGCTAGAAGGCAGCAGAGAATTATTGAACGTGTTTCTATATTGTTTATGTGAGTGCCTGTGGCTTTTGTAGCCTAAGTAGATAGACTGGAACTCTTGGTTAGTCATGTCTGAAAACTGGTTGTCTTTGAGTTTGTATGTGAGATTCTGAGAATTGATGAACTGGATAAGCTGAACATTGGACTGGAAGATTCCAAACCGCATGTTCCATTCATTTTTGTCTTCGTATCTTCGTTTATGTCTTTTCATCCAATCGTTGAACCTCTCTTCCATCTGTTCCGTTTCATTCCTCGCTTTCGGCATACTTGCATTTGAAGAAACACACAGGAATAGGATGCACATAAACACTATTGTTAAGGAATAAATTCGTGTTACATGAGTTGGAGTATTCCTCATTGTTAAAGAAAAGAGGGATGATTTGGTGAATGAATTATGATAAGTGAAACTTGTTTCGATGTGTTTGTTCGTAATTATACGTGCAATACGGATGCCTGTTTATGTAGAATACGTATGTTTGTGAGAATTCAGTTGGATTCATGCTTTCTTTTCCTTGTCTGGTTATCCCTATTCTGTTGCTGAGGCAAGTTTGTTGTGTATCCTTTGTCTTAAGGAAGGCTCTTGCTGAATTAAATCAGAGATGCAATAAATTAAACTACCAATTTTATATTTTGTTTCAATAGTTGATATCATCACCAATAAAGTAAAACATATAATTAAAAAGGATCACATGTGCACTTTATGACTTCTTTGTTTTGCTATCTACCTATTGGCTATTGGAAACTGAAGAATCTTATTGCTTCAACCAGTTGCAGTTGTCCATCTTTTTCTATGATTGTTGTACCCAGAAATTGAAATCAAATGAATGAATGAATGAAAGGTGATTGTTGATAGGTTCATTATATACATTTATTTTCTTTTTTTAAATATTAGTCCTTTTTTTTCACAGCTTATTACTATTAATAGCCTTGTACTCGCTTTAATTATTTATCTTTTGACCTTTTAAAAAAATGTGACTGAATTTACCGTTGAATGACGAATGTACGTTACTCAGATGTCAAATAGTCATATTAAAATAATGTAACCATAGTAGGATGCCATATCCGAGATGGTGTTAAAAAATATTGTGAGTCATTGAATTTTTACAAATTTATTCAACAAAAATCACACAACTAAAAGAAAAAGTCAACAGAATGCTTCATCTCTCGTCAATACATAATTATATTATAATCAAAATAAAAAAAGAAACTTAAGCAGTAATCATCATGACTAGTGCCTTGCCACAAAACAACTTCATTAAATTCGCATATATAAATTTGAATTAGGGGAATGGGCCTATAGAAAAACGACATATATTTTATCAGTGTATAAGAATTGTCTTTGTTTTAATTAACGCCGAAAGTGAGTATTACTAACTGAATTATTAATTAATTACCGTAGCTTGATCTAGAACTTCGAAGGGGCTTTCAATTTTTTTTTTTATTAAAAAAAGTGGGGTACAATATATTATAGAGGGATTTATTATATTTATTTTTATACATAATTCTGTTTTTGCAAAATTTGAAAGAAAATGTAGAACATGGCTTTTATTACTAGTAAAATAATAAGATTCGTATATGGATGAAATGTTTGTATATATATATATATATAGAGAGAGAGAGAGAGAGAGAGAGAACACATGCCCCTACATGTGGGTTTAGTTTGGAGACAAAGTAAAGAGGGAGAGGGAGAGGGAGGAAGGGGGGTTTGGGCGTGCAAACATTTCACATGGCCACAGCTCATCCCTCCAAATTACTCCCCCTCCCATCCCATTACAAACAATTTATTAATTCTAATTCTTAATTACTATATATTAAATTACATATTCCAAGCTCCAATCATTGACAATCCTCCTATTTCTAACTGCTTTCTTATAAAACATCACACGCTATTTCATGAAATAATGTCTTTTATTTTAGACACTGCAATATACTGCTGGACTCCATATTTGCCTTAACTTAATTCAAATTATACTTATTACTACATCTCACTGATTATTAAAACTATCAAATTAATATGTGTATTGATCATTTATACAAGAGAGGTTCTTGTTCGTACACATCAGCACTATATATACGTACGTAAATCCTGCATTTTAAACTAATTAAACACATTTAAATATTTATTAAAATAGTTTTAGAAAAAATTAAAGGATTTAAAGAAGGTTCCCTACACATGGTATTCCCAATTACATAACATGCCAAACGTGACTTTATCAGTCCAGCCATTTGTAATGTACAGACTAGACTAGTGTCCTTGAGGATTACACACACATGTTCTCGATTCTATTCTGCACCCATCTTTCAACACGCACAACTGTTTCCTCCCAACATTCATTTCTTCCTATTATATTCCCTAAACTAATTTCATACGCATTACTTTGCTTCGTCTAATTCATACTTTATCAAGATGAGAATATATATTTTGAAACGACTACTCTATTGAAATATATTAAGAAATTGAAAATACATTTAAATTTTTTTAGTAAAACTATTTAACTATATATACATAGATTCGTCTAGTTACTATTTTCAGCTGCACAATCTTGTACATTTATCATTCATATTACTAGAATGATATAACAATTTTAGAGTGTATATATATTATTGAATCAATCAATCAATCTTATAACACTAGCTAGCTAGATCTCTTTGATGAACCCGAATAAGGTTTTGATTTGAGCCCCACTTTCCTGATTTTAACTATATGCATGTATATATATAAATATAAAAGTGTGATTGAGATTTTGAGAGGAATGATCCAACGGTTAATATTGAAGAGAGAGAGAGGAGAGAGGGGAATGTTGTTTGAATAATGAGAGTGTTATAATAAGGGATAGGAGGCCACAAGGCACGTGGTTTCTGATTCCCACTCACTTAATAAACTACTGACTTCTTTCCAGAGATACCGTTGGGACTCAACCTCCCCCCTCTACCAGCTGTTGATAGCTGTCCTAATCTTCCCCCCATGTGACCCCACCATCATATTCACTAGCCCTTTTCCTTTTTTTTAACTAATTATTTTTATATTTCAATTATCCAACTTTTTATGTCAATATTTTAACTGGTTTAGATTGAATTATAATAATGCGTTGTTTTGAATCTGATTATCCTATCAAATAATCGATTTTGTACGTTCTAAGTTAAGTTGCATACATTTTTTTTTCATATTATTGACAACATATTAAATTACCACTGTCACAATGCATTGCGTCCATGTGGGGGAAGTTTGTCTTTTTTTTTTTTTTTACAAGATAATGAAACTAAAAGGGGTCAGTTGTGAATGTGATATGATGATGTTCTTGTGGCTGTCTTCTTTTCTTGAGTTATATTTTAATAGTATTTCATTACAATTTGCATGTGGGTGTGTGTATATATATAAGGGGCTTTTAGTTACATATTATAGTTTGGTTCTAACTTTAGTCATTACATTATAATACCATGGCTCAATTACCTCCGAAAGTGCCTAGCATGACTATTCCGAATTGGTCTGATCCTTTCTCCTCCCACCACAAAATGGACGGCGCCATCAACCACGGCTCCTCCTGGGTGGACGAGTTCCTCGACTTCTCGTCCACCCGACGGGGGTCCCACAGGCGGTCCATGAGCGACTCGATCGCCTTCCTGGAGGCTCCCATGGCGGAGGAGTGCCGGAGGTCCTCGGGCGGGGGTCAGGACTTCGAGAGGTTTGACGATGACCAGCTCATGTCCATGTTCAACGACGACGTCGTCGTGGGGGGGCCCACGTCGAACCCGTCGTCTCCGTCGGATCACAACAGCATCAACGACGGGCCGTCGTCGGATCAGATGCAGCAGGTGCTGCCCAAGAGCGAGCCTGATGATCAGGAGGATGATAGCTCATGCAAATCCGAGGGATTTAATAATTCTGTACATGCAGGTGCAACCACACCCGAAGATCCTAGTGACAAGATTGTTGACCCAAAAAGGATCAAACGGTACTACTCATCATCTCATTCATTCATATATATTAGTACTCTATAATGTTGTGAAAATTAATTAAATAAATTACTGATCGAATTTCTTCGATTATTTATAGAATTTTGGCAAACCGGCAATCTGCACAAAGGTCACGAGTGAGGAAATTGCAGTACATATCTGAGCTAGAACGCAGTGTTACTTCGCTTCAAGTATGTAATTTAATGTTTTGTACATTTTTTTATATTTTTGGATTTGAATTAATTAATAAAATTGGTAAACATTTGTGGTGAAGGCTGAAGTTTCAGTGTTATCTCCAAGAGTAGCTTTTCTGGACCACCAGCGCCTTGTACTAAATGTTGATAACAGTGTTCTCAAGCAAAGAATAGCAGCTTTAGCACAAGATAAAGTTTTCAAAGATGGTAAGTAGTTTTTTATTAATTTCATTTTCTTTCTATAAATAAATATGTATGATTCGAAATTGGGTATTTAAGTGCATGATGGAGTAATATATATGGGTTATTCTGAGTCTACGAAATTGCCATTTTTTTCCACTTGCAAAAATGTAAACCAAAATACCTTCCAAATTGGGATCTATATTTGATATGTACAATTAAACACAAAGTAGTTGCAATTAGTTGTAGATTTAAATTAAGTGGTCACTATCCAATATTTATTTGACAGATATTCACATGGCTATGTTTTATTGTGCATAAATGAATGTTACATAGTAGCACCCATGATGTCGATTTCTTCACATGTGAACAAATTTAAGAAAAGGAATCTTTATACAAACTCAAGAAATTACGAGTTTCTTAAGATCCAAAGTTTAATTGTAAACATATATATACTTGGTGGGTTAATTTCTGATATACATCAACTTCTTAGCAGATGACAATAATAAATGTGACAGCTCCAAACTGTCACATTATTTTATTTTTCTTAAGAGTAATTAGATGTTGAAACGTGGAACATAAAATACCAAGATTCATACATTAGCTGTGTTAATAATGAGATTATTCCCCAAGTAATTTTATATATAATATTATTAATATATTATAATATATTTTAGCTCATCAAGAAGCATTGAAGAGGGAAATTGAGAGGCTGAGGCAAGTATACTATCAACAGAATATGAAGAAGATGGAGAATGGTAGTGTCCCAAAATCACCATCAAAAGTTGCTGAAAATTGTGCTGAGAAAGAGCAATTAGCTGTCTAATCTCACTATTATTCTAATTAAGGTACTTATTAAACTCTCTACATTCTTCTTCAACATTTTTTTAGAGCAAATATTTATATATGCAGAATATTATTTTTACTGTCTATGCTACTACTATTTAATACTCCCTCCGTTCCTGACTCAATTGAATATTTGTCAAAAGGATTAGTCCTGACTTAATTAAACATTTTCTAAAATCTTTCATTTCAACTATCATCCTCAAATAGCTTAATTTTACATCAATATCATTATTTTTCAATCATAAAAGCATCTTCTTTTGTCTTATTCATTTCAATTAACCAACATACCATCATCAAAAAACAATTTTCTCCGATAATATCAATAAACAACTCTCACATGAAAATTCATTATGTTAGAGACCAGGGACGGAAGGAGTATTCAACAATATTTTAAAAAATATATTCAAGTTTATTTTTTATTTTCTATCTTCAAGAGTATAATTTTTTTTGGTGATTATGCAGGAACAGTACTACTTCCAAATAAAAGCATGCAGGCTTGAAAATTCATTGATGTGAACCAAATTATAAGGCCAATCCAACCAGTAATCATGTTCACATGATAAGAAGAAGCCCTTGTTTTTTTGGGCTTAGGAAAATTCTCTTTTCTCAATCAATTAAGCTTAGGAATGAGTGTGTGTTTATCTTATTTATTCTTTATTTTCTTTTTTGTGTCATATTTATTCTTTAAAATTAAAATTTGTCAGTTTCTTGTAGAAAAATCATTTGATCAAGAGTTTGTGTTGATCCGCCTGTAATGTAATGTAGTAATGTAATGTACTTAAAGAAGAGATTGTGTCAGAACTATATATGGCCCTTGTTCTGTCTTCTGTTTCCTTATCAATTATTAAGCAACAAAGAATCCCCTTTGTAAATATTCATCTTGTCTCTTATTTATTCCCATTTTGTTTAATATTCTCTCTTCAATTAACTAATCACATAAATATTTCAATTCTAGATGGGTTTGAGCCAATAAACTCTATCTCACAAGTGCAAGATTTTGTTTGTGTTTACCATATATATAATCTAGACTCTGCAACAAATCACAAAATATTTAATTTTATGGTTAGTTGCATAATTGTATAGAATTTTTGGATTCTGTCATTCAAATTCATGAATCATTCAAATCGACATTCTCTAGATAAATCGATCGAACCCCTTTATTATGGACAGGAAAATCCATATGGAATTTCCCTCGGAAGACTAATGACGAAGGATTGGTTTGTTTATCCATGATTGGAAAAGGATCGATTCGATCTCTAGAAATACGTTTTTCGTTCAGTTTTCTGTTCAGGTTTAAACGATTCAGTTTCTAGGACAAATTTAGTTTCAATGAACCAACCGATCAGTTACAAGCAACAAACAAGAATGAAGAAATGAAAATTAGAAAATTGTGTATTCCATTTAGAGTGTTTATCAATTGCAACATTTTTTCTGTAATTCAATACACCATTTTTTAAGTTTTGCAATTTGATATACCTATCCATATTCCGGCTAAATTTCACCAGAGCCGTCGTTTCTGCCACGCTAGCTCCACGTAGGATGACAACAATTTTTTAAGAAATAATCAAGGAACACTTTTTGAACAATGTGTCTTCCTTCCAACTTGCGATTTGAAAATGGTTTTTTTGAATCCCTATTGTAAACTACTACTTGCATAATTCCAACTACTGCTCGACTATTGCAAGGAAAAACAAATCATAAGTTCTTTGAAGGGGGGAAATGGGTTGCAATTTGAAGAATTGGTATATACCACGCTTTTTTTAAAATGTTTCATGAATTATAAATAAATAAAATTGTTGACATCATAGTTCTAATTCAAATTATGTGACTTCAGAAAATTTACAAAAATAAAAAAGAGATTCAAACAGCAAACGACAAACCATAAGCTGCGTGAGCTAAAAGACAAATACAGGAAATTACATTATCTAACAGATCTGTTTTTTACTGGTGGGAAAGACTAGAAATGAATTCACTACATAGTATCTTCAACCACCATCAGCCTTGAGAGAATCCTCTCTACCCAGTTAACAAAACAAACACAGAAAAGAAGCAACCTACTCCCTCAGTCATAGCTTTTGGACCCGGAGATTATTTAATATAATAGAATAAGTAGATGTATTAAAGGTAATGTAATTGAGATAAAGAAGAATATAATGAATGTAAAAGAAAGTAGTGAAATTGGAAGCTTTCATTGGGACGGACAAAAAAGAAAAACTGAAAAACTTCGGCTGGTTAGGAGAGAGTATATCCCAACAAGAATTTCTATAGTAATCAAATTTGTGTACCACAGGGCAGCAAAGAGGTTGGTAGCACGGATTAAAACCGAAAAATGGTCCATTATAGACTTGTTTTAATGGTCATTAACCAGTGATATTGCATTATTTGTGATAAAAACATTCTAAATGCAAGGTAAAAAACATGAAGGATCCAGTAGTTCAAGTAAAAAACAGAGGAAACCAGCAAAGCAGAGGTCAAAAAACACAACATGAGATGATCAAGAACTATAGCAATATGCCAAAATCATATATAATCCAATTCCCATCTATGGACTAAATCATAGTGCTCCACCAACAATTTTAACTTACAGATCAACACCATTAGAAACTACCTAGTTACGTCATCAGCATATCAAAAGTTCAAAAGCAGGAGCACATACTCGGACGAATAAGCTTCATCGAAATGGATAAAATGGTAATTTACATCAACATCACTAAACACACCTAAATTTTACTAGATCAAAATAAGGGTTCTAGAGAAACAATTACTCATTTGGTTGGGGTTCTGCAACTTCAGGCACTTTTTCATCAGTTTCAGGTCCAGGCGCCATTGCTTCTGGTTCTGGGATTTGTGGAGACTCGAGCACCTTTTCTTCAAGTTCGGGATTTAGTAGAGGTTCAGAAACTTCGGCCACCTTTTCTTCCGATTCTGGATTTGGTAGAGGTTCAGAAACTTCAGCCATGTTTCCTTCAGATTTTGGATTTAGTGGAGGTTCGGAAACTTGAGCTACGTTTTCTTCAGTTGGCGGGATTTTTCTTTTTGCATACAACGAAATCATTTCTTTAGCATCAGCTTGAAGACCTGTCAACTTCTTATCCAAGAGATTCACCTTCTCAGCATACATACTAAACTTATCATCAAGATCCTCTTCCATTTCCTTCATATTCTGCTCAAGAACTAAGCATTTCATCTTATATTCCTCCTCCTGGTTCTTGCGAAGCTTCTCCAGTTCCAGAGCAGTCAACATGAGACCCCCTTCTCCAGTATCCTTGTAAGTCGATTCTTCAGCAAGATTAGCTCGCTCCCTGTATTCTGCAAATGACTTGTGGACATCTTTCAAAGCCTTCCTATATCCCTCTAGCACATTACCCATTAGATATAATTCCCGTTCAAGGCGAAAGATTTCGCTATCCTTTTTCTGGGCCTCTTCCAATCTAGTCTTATGCAAGTGTTCTATAACAGAATCCCGTTTCTGCAACTCATTAAGCAGGATCTGGTTGTTCATACTTGACTGCACCGCGGTATGTTCCTTCTCCGAGTATAACACCTTAGCTCTTTCTGCCAGTTGTGCAATTTGGTCCATGCACATTCCAAGATCTAGCTGCTTATTGTCCCAAGAATCGTTGATCCTCAATCTCTTGTTGCTACTGTCATCATTGTCATGCTCAAGCACCCGCTTTCCTGAATTGTTGAAGAAAGATGGAGCGGAAGAAATGTGTTGAACATCCATGGAAGATAGGTCATGAAGATGATCCTGTGAACTGAAGCCCATATGGTTTCCTTCAAGTAAATTCCCAGTGAATTCATCCCCTTCAAGAGCACCATCATTAGTGTAAACATGAAATTCTTCCATTTCTTCATCCCGATCATCTTCCTGCCCATCCATTTCTTCTTCCCTATCATCATCTTCCGGCCCATGCAGTTCTTCTTCCCTATCATCATGCGGCCCATCCAATTCTTCTTCCCTATCATCTTCCTGCCCATCCAATTCTTCTTCTTTTTCCCTATCTTCCTCTTTGCTGTTGAATTCCTCGTTGTTTTCTACACCACATCGCTGCAGTATATGCTCTCCCAGATCGTTTTTCCCATTCAAAAGCCAGTGCCCTCGGTTCTCCTCCTCTTCTTCTCCACCCTCCTCATCACTGTCCTTACACTTGTCAAAATTCACCATTTCAACATCCTTCTTTCCTCCGTCTTCCTTCTCACCATCCTGTTCATCTTCTTTCTCATCATCCTGTCCAAGTGTCAGTTTAGTGCTGGGCCCTCCTACGAGGGGATCCTCCTCTTTAAGAGTATCAATGTTGACATTCTCCACATTACTGTTGTTCTCTTCTTCTCCTTCATCGTCTTCTTCTTCGTTAGCAGCCTCTCCATCCACCTCCAATTCGCTAACAAGGGGCAATTCCGTCAACATCACCCATGGCCGCTGATGCTTTAGCAAGTGCTGCATATGTGATGCATAGTAACAATCCTTCAATTGAGGGCCTTGCTTGAGCTCCTTCTCCACCATGAGCCAAAGCAACCCAGCCCAATCGACCTTCTCAGGGTGTCCATCCTTTATCAACTTCAACCAGTCACTCACCTCATTAGGCATCATCCAGGTGTCCTCGTGCAAGAGCACCCATTCAGACACAAAGTCAACCATGAACCCTATCGACTCTTCAGATAAAGCCTCGACACCCAAATCAACCTCCACAAGGCCCTTCTCCTTCTTCAAAGGCAACTTAAAGGCACGGGCTAAATCCGTTCTATTCACCATAAAACGATAATCATTGACATAGCTAGAGCGTAATTTAGGGTTATAAGAGGCAACTAACTCGGCAATCAAGTCAACCCTAATACTTCTATCAAAATCTATGTGAACAAATTCCCACAAACAAAGCTTCTTCAAAAGCTTCTCATGTTTAGTAAAATCAAGAATCCTGGTGGGTATAAAGGCAATGGGCATTAAGTTTCTCTTCAAAATTAGAGTATTCTCCTCAATCTCCTGTAGTTTCCTGGCGTGGTTCTTGCCCTTGCCCTTACCCTTACCTTTCTTCCGCTTAACGGATCGGCGGCGGGTACTAGTGTCACCGGAGGGTGACGTAAGAGCGGAATCGGAGAGTGACAGATGGAGATCAGTGATTGGAGGGTTAATGTGGAGAGACATACCAGATGCAATTGCGGGGGCCTCTTGCACAGTTTCGTCGCCTTTTCCTCCTCCTTCCTCTTCTTCTTCTGGGATAGTATTTTTGGGCGACGGAGGAGGGATCGTTTCACTTTCTGGAAAGATTTTGGTGCTGGATTTGGGGTTTCTTGGTTTAGGGAAAGGGAGACTTC